>PVKN010000307.1:0-86345 GCA_004027915.1 Capromys pilorides | reverse complement strand
CTGAGGGAAGGGGAGAGGTGTGCCTGAGGGAAGGGGGGAGGTGTGCCTGAAGGCCTCAGGAAGAGCCAGCGAGTGGGGCGCAGAACTGGCAGCTGCCTGCAGGGAGGAGAGAGGTTTTTCCCTTTTCTGTCTGAGCGTCCCAGTCCCCTTGGGGAACTCATCCAAGAAGCACCACACAGGGCCTCTGCACAGGGCGCTGTGCCGCGCCGGCTTTCTGCTGAGAACTCAGGCTCAGTACACAGCTCCCCCCATGCTGACAAGGGGCAGAGCCAGGAGGAAGCGCCCAGCAGGCCCCCAAAGTGGGAGATGGGCCAGGGGAGCTCGGAGGCTGCAGCGTACCTCCTGGGCCCAGGGAGGCCGTTGAGCGACAAGGAGCTGGGGGAGCAGGGCTCACAGGGCGGGTCCTGCCGGTCGGGGATCCTGGGGCCCCCAGGCTCCTCACTTCTCCCTGTGATTTCCAGGCCCAGGCCACTTCTTTTCTTTGCCACCTGCTTCTGCTCCCAAAGGTCTGTGACCCTGGGCCTCCCCCATGTGGCCTGCGAGTTCCTGGGGTGGCCCTGAGTGCCCAATAATCCACAGCGAATTCAAATTCCCGGTGATCACCACCGTCAGGCCCAGGAACACAACCCTCCATCTCCCTGGAGGCAGCTCTGAATGAACCTATTCTTTTTGTCAAGAAAGCGGGGAAGGAGGTGTTCTGCGAATCCAGGACTGGCGATAAGATCAGCTCCTCTCCCGTGAGGAACAGGCCCGGCCTGGAATGGTGGGGGTGGGGATGAGGGAGGCGCAGGCTGGCGGACCTGCGGTCCCTGCGCCCCCATGCAGGAGGCAGGCTGTGGCAGAGCTGACTGGGGAGATAAGTGGGACCTGTCCATGACGAGACCCCAGAGCAGCGCCCCGCCGTCCTCAGAACTTGCGCGCGGGACATCTCAACCCCTGCAGGTTGTGGAAGGCACAGACGGGCCCAGGTGCCAGGAGGAACCCTCTAGAAAGTCTGCGCTTCTATTTTTGCCTTTGTCTTTTCCTTTCTTTGTTCGAGCCACATTCACTCCACAGAACTAGTTTTTCTCTTACCTCTTCACCTTGCACTTTTCTTTTTTTCTTTTGAGACTCACTATGTAGCTCAGGCTGGCTTTGAACTTGCAGCAGTCCTCCTGTCTCAGCCTCCTAAGTGGTGGGATTACTGGTGTGCACCACCAGGCCTGGCTGAGCCTGCCCTTCCTTCCTTCCTTTCTTTCTTCCTTCCTTCCTTCCTTCCTTCCTTCCTTCCTTCCTTCCTTTCTTCTTCCTTCCTTCCTCTCTCTCTCTCTTCTTTCTTTTTCTTTCTTTCTTTCTTTCTTTCTTCCTTCCTTCCTTCCTTCCTTCCTTCCTTCCTTCCTTTCTTCTTCCTTCCTTCCTTCCTTCCTTCCTTCCTTCCTCTCTCTCTCTCTTCTTTCTTTCCTTCCTTCCTTCCTTCCTTCCTTCCTTCTTTCTTCTTTCTTTCGCTGGCTCATCTCTGCATGGGGCTGATGCAGTACACGTGACATTCTGGATTGAACTGCATTCCTCTGCGCCCGCTGGAGCTTTCCTAAGCAGGCTCTTTAGACTGCTGAGCTATCTAGCCAGATGAGCCATTTCTCATTTATTTACTTATTTATTTTGGGCAGGGTCTGCAGGGTCTCACTGCACAGATTGGACTCGTAGTGATCCTCCTGTTTTCATCCTCCCAAGCGCTGGGATTACAGGGGCTTGCCACCATGCCCGGCCTCACTCCGCTGGCTCAGCATGCCCCAGGGTGAGGTGAAGCCGGCAGGCACACTGGGGGTTGAACTCACTCGCTGCATCTGCCTCAGCAGGCACTTTCATCTGCTGAGCTATCTGGCCAGCCCTTTGAGCCATCTGTAAAGGATCAGCCCGATAGCAGTCCTTGCCCCTACCTGGTGGGCTCCCAGGGATGCCCTGGCCATGGCCCTGGCCTGGTGGGGCAGCACTGTCTGTCTGTCTGTCTATGTTTGTGTTGGGAGTTGAGCCCTGAGCCTTCCTCCTGGGCTCTGTGCCCACCCTTTTTAAAATCCTTGACTGGGTTTAGTGGTGTCCGCCTGTAATCCCAGCGCTCAGAAGGCTGGGGCGCTGCAAGTTCACAGTCTGGGCTGCACAGTGAGTTTAAGGCCAGTTAGAGCTATGTGGTGAGACCCCGCCTCAAAAAAAAAAAAAAATTTTTTTATTTTCACACAGCGTCTTGCTAAGTCACTGAGTGGTCCAGACTGGGCTATAAATTATGGCTGTTCTGCCTCAGCCTCCCCCAGGACACGGATTATGGATGTGCATCGGCACCACCACGCCCGCTCCTCCTTCTCACACTTACTGTCTCTCTGTTTTCTATTTTTTTTTTTTTTTTTCTCTCAGTCTTAGGGGAGGCCCAGGGCCTTCGCATTGAACTACATCCTAGTGTTTATTCTTTCACGACAGGGTCTGCTAAGCTGCTCAGGCTGGGCTTGAACTTGCAACCCTCCTGCCTCAGCCTCCTGCACAGCTGAACGACTGGTCTAGGCTGTTTTGCCCAGCACTGCCTGCTCTCCAGGGCCACCGCAGGTGCCAGTCCTCCCTCTCCTTGGTGTGCCATCGTCCACACTGACCGGGCCTCCCCGGGTGCCTGTCCTGCCTGGATGACCTCCAGGGTCACCTCAGAAGAGGGGGCACAGTCCACGTAGGCACAGCTCCTGTCCTCAGACTGGCACAATGGCGAGGGAGGAAGGCTATGTGTACATGGGACCCCCGAGCTCACATGGATGCCACCCCCGGGCCCTCAGTGCCTTCCTGCAAACACAAAGGCCCATGCCACAGAGGCCGGGAGGCCGAGTGCCAGGGTGAGGACCTGGGCCGGGGCGGCCTCGGGGCTGAGCCAAGGTTGGGGGTTGTGTGTTTCTGACACAGCCAGGCTGTCTCTGGGGTTCGTTGGATTCCCCCGAGCGGGCTGGGACAGGGACGAGGACGGCGTGGGGTGCCCACTCTCACCTGACTTGGGGAATGTCACCAGCAGGACGTCGGTGTCCCGGAACTGGAAGCTGCAGGCTGCGCGCAGAGACTCTTGGGTGTGAATGAAGCCGGGGAAGCGGATGCCATTGAAGACCTCGCTGGTGTCCATGCCGGTGGCCAGCAGGAGACTGCGTAGCCTCACTGACGGACTGGGAGTCAGGAGTTCTGTACCTGAAGTTGACGGGAGCCATGCTGGAGGGGCTGCTGGCCGCTGTCCCGGGAGCCCACTGGGGGACCCTGCTCGGCCTTGCCGTGGTGGGCTAGGGTGGCCCCGCATCCCCCCACGCGACGGTGCTCGAGTGGCTCTGGGTCGCCCCGCTGCGGGAGGCGCGTGGCTGCCCCGGCCCCCGAGGCCCAGCTCTCAGGAGAAGCCCCCACGGCCGCTCGCCCTGCAGCCGCCCGACTCACCGCTCAGCCTCCACGCTGCGCAGGGCTGCGCGGCTACACCTTGGGCGGCTCCCGGAGAAGTCCTGCCCGGAGCCCGGGCGCCGCGGGCGGGCGTGCGCAGGCAGCAGCGGAGCCGAGCCCGACCTGCGGCCCGGGACCCAGGCCGGGAGGAGGAGGAGGAGGAGGAGGAGGAGGTGGCGCACAGAAGCCGCAGCCAGCCTGTCTGTGCAGCGCCGTGACACGTTCGTGGTGGTGGCACCGCAGCCCGCGCAGCGAGCCCGGCCCCTCCTCCGCGGGCCGCGAGTCCAAGAGCCTCACCCACAGCCAGCGCCAGGCAGGGTCGAGTTTCCAAAGTTTTCGCAGACTCTGGGCCGAGAAGCCTCCCGCTCCCGCCCTCGCCCTCGCCCTCTCAGCCAAGCAAGCCCGAGGGACCCCGCGCGCGGCCGGGCAGGGCTCCTCCAGGGGGTGATGATGATGATGGGGACAGTGGCTGGGCCACCTTCCGGGGGACCAGGTACCGGGGTCGGGCCTGTCACGTGTGAAACCTGGAGTCAACTCCCCAGGCTCACCCTACGGAGACTCCTCGTGCTGCCACCAAAACACCAGGCCCAGGGAGGAGAGGCGCGGCTGAGTTTGGGAAGGCCCTGCCTGTTCCCACAAAGGCCATGAAGGGCTCTCCACCTCCGTAGCCTCACACCCAGAGCAAGGCCTGGAGCCTGCGTGGGAGGCGGTCTCCCCTGCGTTGCACCCCAGCCATGCCAACGTTTTGCCCAGTGGGCTTTGAATTTGAAACCCTCCTGCCTCAGCCTCCCCTTTCTCATTAATCTGTGACTCCCCAGCCTCCTTGGATGGATAGATTGATCTGAGGCGGGCTGTGGCTTTTCTTTTTCTTTTGCAGGGTGGAGGTCACCAGGAATCAAAACTCAGGACCTTGTGCTTGCCAGGCAGGTGCTGTACTGCTGAGCTATCTCCCTGGCCCTTTTTTTCTTCAGCTTTTTTTTTTTTTTTTTTTTGGCAGGGACAGGGTTTTGAACTCACAACCTTGCACTTGCCAGGCAGGCACTTGTGCCATGGAGCTATCTCCCCAGCCCCTCCCTTTTCTTCTCTCCCTCTCTCCCTCTCTCCCTCTCTCCCTCTCTCCTTTCTTTTTTTGAGACCACTATGCAGTTCAGGCTGCTCTTGAACTCAGTACATTTCCCTGGCTAGCCTCAAACTCATGAAGACCTTCCTGCCTCAGCCTCTCAAGTGCTGGGAGCACCGCAGCTTCTCGTTTCTGTGGCCACTGTCCCACTTTGTGTCCCCTGCCTGGGGCTGGCAGATGACTGGTGACCAGAGGCCACTGGCTTGATGTCAACTCTTGCATCAACTTCTGAAAATTCCTATTGCTATTTTGGCTAACACACAGCTAAACATTACTCATGGTGACCTCTCATCCTCTTTAAATATTTAAACTTTCTAACCACTTTGACAAATTCCCAAAATAGGTTTCTTACAACCCTTGGGTTACAGAGGCAAGACATGAGTTTGAGAGTTACAAACGGGGACTCTTTCTCAAACAAACAAACAAAAAACTAAGTAAGGGGCAAAGGCACAGTGCCTGCCTGGGGAGCACAAGGTCCTGAGTTTGATTCCTGGAAAAAAAAAAAACAAAAACACCTAAATAAATAATAGAGACAGGGTGGGCTAGGGAGATAGCTCAGTAGAATAAGCACTTGCCTGGCAAGCACAGAGTCCTCAGTTCAATCCCTGGTACTGCAAAATAAATAAATAAATAAGTAAGTAAGTAAATAAATAAATAAATAAATAAAGTCTTCTTGACTCAACCCTAAATACAAACTCATTTTTTTCTGACCATTTTCCTTCTTTTTTTACAATATTTTCTAGTTGCAAAATAGTGTCATAACTGATACTTCCCTCTGTATTCCTAGGGGGTATGCAAGCCACGCACAGGTGCAGAAAAATATTAAATGGCTCTTTTTCGGTGTGTATGGATCAGACGTCTTCCAGTACATAATGATGCACTCCAAGGAGTAAGAGACTTTGGCTGTGAGATTCCCGTCTCCGTCCAACGATCTCGGTGGGATTTCCCAGTGATACAGGGGGAAAATGAAACTCGAGACCTGAAAAGTACCTGGGACGAGTTTGTGTCTAGGTGTCCCCCCAAAGGCTCCTGCAGTCATGGGGCGGCTTCTGGAATTTGCAGTTGATTATTGTGAGTGTGGGTGCTGCTCCTCCCCTGGGGCAGGTGATTTGCATTCCAATGTAAAGGAGGGAGAGAAGAGAGCCGCTGGAGCTGCTGCTAGCTCGCCTCCCTTTGCTGCTTGCCCTTGCCCACCGCCGCCCGCCTCTGCCTCCAGGAAAGGTTGTTTTCTGCCTTGTGCCACTCCTGGAGCCAGCCGAGTATGGACTGAAACCTCCAGCAACTGTGAGCTAAATAAGCCTTCCCTTCCTTCATTTTGGGTGTCAGGTGTTTGTCCCAGCAACGAGAGAAGAGTAACTGAGACAGGAACAAATGGAGGTTATGAGCAGAATAGATTTATTGGGAGAAAGAAAGCTCCTGTCAGAGAGGGACAGGAGGGGGGTCCCCAGTGGTGGTCCCCTATACACTGAGCTTGAAATTGTCTTGCTACCTTTGGAAAGCCTCAGAGGACCTGTGCTCTCATCTTGCTGCATGAAAACTGTTAAAGTTACTACGTTTATATGAAATTACATTACAGGGAGCCAAATGTGATGCTCACATCTGTATCCCTGCCCTCTGGGAGGCAGAGGCAGGAGGATTGTGGTTTTTGAACCCAACCTGGGCAACACAGTAAATCAGTAAAACCTTGACTGAAAATAAAAAACGGGCCAGTGAGATAGTTCAACAGTCTAAAGCTCCTGCTTAGGCAAGCTCAGGCAACCTCAGGGACCTCGGTTCGATCCCCGGCACCACATGCTGGGATAAATAAATAAATAAATAAACAAACAAACAAACCCAAAGGGGCTGAGGAGATAGTTCCATGGCACAAATGCCTGCCTGGCAAGCACAAGGTTGTGAGTTTGAACCCTGGTCCTGAAAAACAAAACAAAACAAAACAAAAAAAAAAACCATAGCCGGTGAGACAAAAGTGGACTAAAGTGCCTTCTTAGGCAAGCTTAGGCAAGCTCAGGGACCTAGGTTGATCCCTGGCACCACATGCTACACCAACCCCGCCCCCAGGGCAGCCTGAGCCAGCCAGAGTCCAGGCACAGTGGTGCAAGCCTGTAATCCCAGCCCTGGGGAGGCTGAGAGCAGGAGGATCACCATGAGTCCAAGCTGCGGAGTGAAACCCTGTGGCAACCGAATACATAAAAAGAAAGAAAGAAAGAAAGAAAGAAAGGAAGGAAGGAAGTATAACAAAGGTTGGGCGCGGAGCTCAATGCCGGGGCCCCGGGCTCCATCCTAGTACACAGGAGAGGGCGCTAGGTAACGGAGAGGGATCTTCAGGACAGCATAGGTTGGCCAGGGGTGCGCAGGTGGGGGGCGCAGAAAGTGTCCCAGTGGGCAGGGCTCTAACGGGACAGCAGGGCTGCTGCGGGCACTTATAGACAGTGACCAGGCTGCGGCTGGGTGGCACCCTGCCCCACAGTGCCCTAAAGGTCACGCCTGTCACCAGCCTCATGACGAGGTCCTTCACCCTTATTATTGGTTCACTTAGTGTTTAGTGACTTGACTCGATCTGTCGAAGTAGACAGATCTGGCTCCCGCTGAGCCGCTGGCTCTTGCCGAGGTGAGGCGTCAGTGGTCCAGAATGCCACCAAGGCCCTGGGAAAGGCGGAGCATGCCGGGGCACTTCCTTGTGAAAGGGCACCGGTCCTATTTCCAGAGCTTGGCTTCATTTTGTTTTGATTTTGTGGTGCCAGGGGTGGGATTAGGTATGTAATCCACAGAGCCACATCTATCCCTTTGATTCTTATTTCTTATTTAGGGTTGTTTTTTGTTTTTAGCTCAGCCCACCTTGAGGGCAGGGCTGGCATGCCACGTGGTGCCAAGGATCCCCTGCATCTGCCTAAGCTTGCCTAAGCAGGCGCTTTCGTCCACTGAGCTATCTCGCCAGCCCCTTCTTTATAGCTTTTTTTTTTTTTTTAATTTTATTTATTTATTTATTTGTTTGCTTGTTGTGTTCGTTTGTTTCTTTATTTATTTATTTTGTGGCTGGCTCAGCCTGCCCTGGTGGTGGCGCTGGCGCAGCATGTGGTGCCGGGAATCGAACCGCAGTCCCCGCAGTTGCCTGAGCCTTCCTACGCAGGCGCTTTAGACCACTGAACCATCTCGCTGGCCCTTCTTTATAGCTTTTTGAGACACAGCTTCACCATGCAGTTCAGTAGGTTCCGGCCTGAGTATAAACTGCTAAATTATCATGGTCCTGCTCCAACATGGCTGAGTCACCAAAACAATGCCTTATCGTCTGAATGACCACTTCCTCCTCTCCCCCCTCCAGCCCTGATACAGCTTCCTTTTTTTTCATCTTTTCCATGCCACCAATAAACCTAACAGCCTTGAACTTACCGTGTAGCCTACGCTGGCCTCGAGCTAGCTAGCAGTGGTCCTCCTGCCTCAGCCTCCGGAGTGCTGGGATTACAGGCAGGTGCCTCCTTGCCTGGCTTTTTTTTTTCCTTTTTCTTTTTATGGACTGAGGAAGATGGCTTGGCTGTCTAAGTGCCTGCCTGGCAAAGCACAAGACCCGAGTTTGATCCCCAGTACTGCATGCTATGCTGGTCCTGTCTCAGCCTGCCCTAGGGAGGCTGAGACAGGAGGATCACTACGAGTCCCAACTGTGTACCAAGACTCTGTACCAAATGAATAAATGCATAAAATTTTAAAAAATATTTTATTTTGAGACAGAGTAGCAGTGAGTTGCTGAGTTGCCCAGGTTAGGCCCTAACAAGCGGGCACCCCTCCTGCTCAGCCTTCTGCGGCACTGGGGTCACAGGCACTCGGCACCGGACCTAGCTTCAACTGGGTTATTTGTATAACAGTCTCTCATTAGATTCCTGACATGGCCACGGAGCCATTTTTAGTCGTTCTCATCCAGCCAGCCAATCCTTTGCTCTGCTCATTTCCTAAGCGCGCTTTTGCTTTAGACCAGATTGCCCTGTGCCACACAGGCTGATCTCGGACTCCCGGGCTCAAGACATCCCTGGCTTCAGCCTCCTTGGTAGCTGGGAAGGCCACACGCGCTCACGTGCACATACAGACACACACACGTGCACACACACACACGTGCACACCCACCCACACCCACACCCACACACCCCATCCCCTGCTGCTGCACCTCATTCGTGAATGGCTCTCAACAACCGCTGCAGACCAGACTGCGAGACTTGGACAGGAAGCGGCCCTGGGGAGCCCAAGCAGGGGCGCCTGGCAGCTGGCCTCGGCGGCTCTGAGATCACACCACCACACTGAGTCGCCTCCTGAACCCAGCTGGAAGGTCTGGGGGTCAGGAGAGGCAGCGGCAGGCGGAACTACACAAGGCTGACTCTGCGGCTGGGCAGACCGATAAAGCGCGGTCACAACTTTCATGAGTTTTTCAGAGCTGGTCCTTTAATGTCCTATTTTCTGCTCATAAAAAGCCCTTTCTCTTTTTTCTTAAGCTGTCTGTGATTTACAGAAATCTTGCAAATTATTCTTTTGTTAACCAGTTGGTGACTTTTATCTTTTCTCCTTGCCTAGTATGCCCCAAATTGAAAGCGATCATCAACAGCTCTTAAGCTCTTATCTCCATAGCTGTAGAGTTATTTACAGTTTCCATAAGCAACTGTCTTCCTTGGCTTTGATGACAATGTCATTTAAAAGTGAGGCACATGGGAGCCGGGGAGATAGCTCTGTGGCACAAGTGCCTGCCTGGCAAGTGCAAGATACTGGCCCACGCCACTTGGAGGCTAAAGTAAGAGGTTTGCTGGGCCTGGAAGTTCAAGGCCAGGCCAGCCTGGACAACGGAGTGAGAACCCATTAAAAAATGAGAGTGAGAGGGAGGCTTGTGAGTTAACTCAGGTGTCTAAAGCGCCTGCTTGGGCAAACTCAGCCAGGCGCAGCGGGCTGTGCTTTGACCCCCAGCTCCACACGCCACACCAGGCCCACCCTTAAGGCAGCCAAAACCAGTCAAAAAAAAAAGACAGAATGAGAGACCCATAAAGTCAGACCTGGCCACAGGGAGTAGGAACGAAGGCTCGCGAGTCTTCCCGTGAGTGTAGGCTCCAGCCCTGGCTCCCTACGCAGATGGATACCGGCTTCCTTCCCATCCCTCAGGTCCAGAAACGTTGGTGTTTGGGGATCTCAGGAAGCTGCAGTGACTGAAGTCTAGTGGGGAACTTCTGGTGCTGCTCCCCAGCCCCCACGCCTTCAAAGGCCCGGGCACCAGTGGGTCTTAAATTGCCAGGAGTCCTTCCGAAAGGCTGCTACCTCCCCGCCATGCCTACGTAAACAATCAGGCCAGCGCAGGGAGACCAAGCCCTTTCAAAATAAGCTTCCACTAACCTTCCACAACCCTGCACAAGCGCGCGTGGTGGGGGGGACCTGCGCCTCGGGTCATGGACGTCCAGATGCAAGTGAATCTAGACACTTCTGGGACAGCTGAGCCAGAGGCTGGCTCCTCCAGAGTGGGAGCACCGCAGCTGTAGAGCTGACAGTGGATGGATTGCCACACAGGCAGCTGAGCTCGGAAGAATAGGGCAGGATCAGGGTGAGGGTGGGTGCGGATGGAGGGAGGGCTCCTGGCCTAGGTGTGGGTGCTCTTCTTAGGGCAAGAGCGGCAGCACATTCGCCTTGCGAATGTCTCCCACCTGGGGAGCCGGGTGCACCCTCTTCCTGAGATTTCTCTCCCTCTTAAGTCGCTTTCACCACGAAACAGGTGCAGATGCCAGAGCCGACCCCGGCGCCTCCTTACTGGCCTGAGTCCCCTTGTGCAAGAAGAGGATCAGAGCCCCCCTCTGCAGCCCTCCTGTGGCAGGGCAATGGCCCCTGTGGGCAGGAGGTGGGATTAGGACAGGGGCAGGAGAAGGGTCTCCTTGTTGAAGCCAGCAGTGGTGGGGCAGGGACCCTGGGTGCTGGGGTCACACAGGGAGGGAGATGAAGGTGGCAGCACGTGTGGGCCACAGGAGGCCAGTGTGCCCGGCTCTGACCCTGCAAAGCTGGCACAAGGCCAAGAGCAGAGCCCACCTGCCGCTTCTTCCTCTGTGAGCTGGCTCCAGTCCGTGCAGAACGGAGGGCAGGCCCGAGGAACTGGCCCCAGCGCGCCTCTTGCTAGGACTTCTGCTGGCACCACAAAGGGGCCACCGCCCTGCAAGCAGGGTCGGACCACGGTGCCGTGGATGGAGGAAAGGGGGGCTGGGACTGAGCCGGTTCCCCTGGAGCAGACGGAGTGGGCTCTGAGGCAGGGGGAGGTCGCCACCCTGGCTTGCGCCTGTGTTTCCAGGCTTGTGCTGGCACTCCACGCTGCGTGAGCCCAGGTCCTGTGAGAGCGTGGAGCAGCAGGGATGCTCTGTCCCCTGCTGGGGTTGTGACAGTCTGACAGAGAGCTTCCTCCCAGCTGCGGCCCCGCCACCTCCCTCCAGGAGATCCCTCCCGCGCTGCTCCCTGCTGGCCGCCCCAGGAAAGGCATGGCCTTCGGGTCCAGGGTCCCTGTCGCCCGGTGCGCGTGGCTACTGCCGGTCCTCAGATTGCCAGGGAACGCAGCTCCAGCCCCCACTTTCAGATCTCCGGAGAGAAAACAGTCCAAGGACCTCGAGCCCGAAGGCACAAGGGTCTGGCCCCCGCCCATTCAGCCGGATTCGTTTTTATTTTTGCACACTTTTTGAGATCACGCCTGGGTAACTGAGAAACGGTTGCATCCTCCCAGAAGCCTCTGCTTCTCCCGACCCTGTTCCCAGCTCATGGCGCTTTGCAGGACTTGTGTCCCCGTGATGCCTTGCTTTTTTCCCTCTTCTGTTGGGGATGACAACTGTCCCTGTTGTCACACCAGCAATGGCCCCTTGATGATTTTTCACACACACCAGCGTTTTCCCGCGGTCACCATGACAGCAATACTGAGATGGACTCGCGACTGTGCCCACCCCAAAGTCCTGCGTGGGAATTGTGATCTGAGGACCATCAGAGGCAGGTCTTGGGGGTCACAGGGTAGAGGCCAAGACGTGTTGTCCACCATGGGAGGAGACAAGGAAAGGGGAGTGGTCAGCAGGCAGGAGTGGGCACTTCCTGCATGTCGTCCTGGGCGCAGGGGCAGGTGGGAGGGGGCAGGTGGGAGGAGGCAGGTGGTGTTACGGGCCATGCCTCGCGGCCACCCAGAAAGCCAGTGCTCACAGCACAGGTAGGGGAGGGAGCTGCCCTGGCCGAGGGGCGCTGCTGTGTGGGTACAACACGCTCCGATTACCAGCGGCTTGGTTGTTTCCCCCTTTCTTCTACTTCGAGTTCAGCTGCGGCTGAGCCAGGGTGACACCCCCAGCCTGCTCCACTTCCCAGCAATAAAGAATCAGCTGCTGCGAAGCTGTGTGCGCAACTGTCGGTGCGGATCTGCGCCTGGGTCTCGGGCCCTTGCCGTGCGCGCGCTGTGACTCACAGGTGAAACGTGTAGCAAGCTGGGTGCTCAACAGGCTGAGGCAGGATGGTCACCTGAGTCTGAGGCCACCCTGGGCTGCAGAGTGCGTTCAAGTTCAGCCGAGCTACAAGACCCTGCTCAGCAAGCCAAGTCAATTGTGTTATAAAAGAACCAGGAAGACTTCCCGGTTGCACCAGTCGAAGGTCCGACACTCACAACATTGAGTCACCAGGCAGCGCAGCCATGCCGCCCCCTCCCGGTGTGTCTCCCATCCCCCTCCTCTGCCCACACTCGAGACCTGGCAGAGGCCAGGAGGAGAAGCAGGTGGCAGGGTGGGTCACATCCGTGAAGCCGTGGGGGCCGGGAGGGGTGGCTGCGGCCAGGCCGGCATCTTTATCAGGGTGAGGGGGCTTAGGGCCAGAGCTGGTAGGCGCCCAAGAGCGTGGTGCCCGGGAGCAGCTGCCTGAGGAGGACAGGCTCCCTGGGTGAAGCAGAAGCCAGGAGCCAGGGATGGATGTGCCGGGGAGGGCTCACCAGAGGGCACCCATGGTTCCCGGAGGAGACAGTGCCAACTTTAGACTGTGTGGTCACCCTGGGAGTGGCTGCAGGAAAAGGCAAAGGAGGAAAGACACCGGGTGGCCCTGGGTGTGGCGCGCATGCAGAGCAGTCCCCTCTGCCCAGGGACGGCTCCTCTCTGTGTCTAGAGCAAGGGCACAGGCGCTTCTCTTGGCCCATGGCCAGGGCCATGGTGACCCCACAGCCAGGCCCCAGTGCTACCATCCGCATCTCTTGGAGCGCAACTTCTGCTCCCTCACAGGCAAAGGTCTCTTTTCCAGGTCAGTCCCACTGCACCCCGTGAGGATCTTGTCTAGGGCCTGACCCCAAATCAAATAATGTTTGAGAGGTGCTTTTGGGAGGACCCCATCTTCCTCCTTTCCCACCCTGCTCTCCTTCCTGTCCCAGCCCCTGAAGGATGGGTCCAGGTCCTGACTACACACGGAGAGCTGCCCTGGCCTCGGGCAGCCCCCAGGCCTGCACAGTGCTGTGGACACCGAGAAGGCTCTGCCTGAGGCCTAAGGCCGCTAGTGGTTGGGGGCTCTGGTACCCTATGAAGCCACCTGGGCCTGGTGTGTAACTTAGAAGCCACACTCTGCCCCCCCACCCCCGAGCCCCACAAAGCCCTTGTTCCCCAGGTGCCACTGTGCCTCTGTTTACAGAGCTGGGAAACAGCAGGGTCTGGTCCTGGGGGCCATCCCTGCCCCATCCTCCCAGGTCCTGCCCAGCCCCTCATGTGTTATCAGGCCATGGCCACCAGAGGGCGGCAGGCACAGCCCCTTGATGCAGTGGTTTCTGCTTGGGCCCAGGCCTCTGGGGACCAACTCTATCATCCCAAGTCCCCGCCCCATCTTCACATGCACATCTCCCTCCAGCCTGGACCACCTGGGTGCTGGCTCTGTCCCACGGTCCCAGCCCCAAAGGTCCTGCGCCAGACTCTGTATCCGGAGGAATCTGCTGACAGGACGAGACCAGATGCCAGTGAGATAAGGCTGCCTTGGAGAGAAGGCCCCACCCGGCGGAGGTGCCACCCCACTGCCGCCATCTCCACATCCTGTCCTTGGGTGACTGGAGGATTGTGTCCCTGGAACTGACCTATGGGCACCATGTCGGCTGGGCGTTAGCAAGATTACCAGAGGAGATCACATGACCTTAGGAGCCTGATCCTGCTCTGAGTCCGTGGACATGGCAGCCAGTGGGAGGGGCCCAGGGCCTTGAGGACTCCAGCCTAGGGGAACGACTGCCTCCCTCCACCTCCCAGCCTGCCTCAGCTCTGGCTCGGTGTACCCCAAAACCCAGCCCAGCCATGCAGGCATCAGCTGGTTGCTGGGGGGAGGGGGGCCTGGAAGGTCTGCGCCTGTGCTTCAGTCCTGTACCTCATAACTCACTTGGAGCGGGCGGGGCAGTGAGACCGGTGGGCGGGGGGCTCTGGGAACGAGCCTGGAGTGAGCAGGGGCAGCCTAGGGAGCGTGGGGGCGGGGCCCTGAGTCCCAGAACATTGGGGTAGACACCAAGGCCTCCTAGCTCTGAGAGGCTCGGGCTGCTGGCCCCTGGAAGCGGCTCACCATCCACGTAGGCAGGCCTCGAGCAGGACCATGCTTGTGTTGCCTCTGCAGTGGCGCTGAGACCCCAGGTACATTTACGGGGTGCTCCTGTTCACCCCTTGTCCCTCAGTTTCCCCAAGGAGAGATGAGGACCTCAAGATGGCTTGTGGGCTGAGAGATAGCACATCAGGCCAGAGAGTTAGCTCAGCAGCATAAGTGCCTGCCTGGCAAGCACAAGGGCCTGAGTTCAATCTCTAGTCTCTCTCTCTCTCTCTCACTCGCACGCACGCACGAAGGCTTGTGGGGCCTAGCAGGGCAGAACCAGCTCTGTCACCCTTGCCCCCCACCCCGATTTCCATGGCCTTTGTTTCCAGAGAGCCCAGAGCCTGCCTACACCGCAGCACTCTTAGGGTTGAGTCTCCCGTGGTCCTTTCTCCTCTCCCAGAGGCCCCAGCTCCCCGCAGGCCTTGGCTGTCCTTGGGTCCACCCTGGTCCCAGAGCCTCCCCGACTCTGACTTTCAGGAGTGATGCAGTCCCCGGGACAGCAACCAGCTGTGAGGCTACAAGCCCCCCTCCCCAAGAGTTCAGGCTGTGGGACTAAGATTTCACCCAGCAGCCCCCTGGGGGCCCCGTGGCATGGGAGTCCCTGCCCTGCAGGTGCACCAGCCCCCACATGCACAGG
The DNA here is from genome assembly GCA_004027915.1 of Capromys pilorides. Lineage (NCBI taxonomy): Eukaryota > Metazoa > Chordata > Mammalia > Rodentia > Capromyidae > Capromys > Capromys pilorides. Next base: position 71,607 of record PVKN010000307.1, on the reverse strand, counting down.
GTCGCTGCAGGCTCCTGCCCTGTCCCCCATGCGACATGGCTTGTCCCGCCTGAACCTCTCAGCACCTCATCTAGCACCCAGGTGAGTTTGAGACTTCCTGGCCCCTGCACCCCACTGTGACCCTCTGAGACCCAGAATCTGAATTCTTCCTGGAATCCCTTGAACTGAGGACCCCTTCCCATGTAATGATGTCCCATAGCCAGCCCCAACCAGGGCAGGAGCAGCTCCAGACTGAGACAGAAGGCCCGGTAGGAGCCCGATCTGCCGCCCTGGGTGAAGCCAGGACAGGGTGCTCCTCCCCTGCAACCCCGCATCTGGAGACCCCTGGGGAGACTCACCCTGGGACACCAGCTTCCTGTGGTTTTGAAAGTCCTGCCAGAGGACATTCCAATCGAAACCCATCTGACCTCCTGGTCACTGGGAATGAGGGGAACAGCCCTCCCTGACTTGAGATAAAGGAAAGAAGACCCCCAGTCAGTCTCTGGGCAGGGTCAGAACCGCACATCACCAGGCAGGGGAGAGTGTGTCCCAACTCCAGGGCACAGGTAGACCGAGGGCCGAGGGAGCTGCCGGGGGCCGGCAGTGGGAGAGACAGGTAGGCTGGAGTCTTTGCCCGGTCCCCCGGCATTCCATTCCACACCAAGACCACCGCCTGCGAGGGACAGACCCAGGTGGCCCCGTCTCTGAAGCCCAGCACGAGCACTGGAGGCACCGTGTGGGAGGCCTGTGTGGCCCGGGGCACTGCAGACATGTGTGAGGCATTAGCCCCATCTGGGCTGCCTGGCGTGCTGACAGCCCTGGGGTTGCTCTCTTAGAGGTGGCTCCTGGCGGCTGGAGGACCGGAGTGGGCCCGTCTCCCCAGCCTGGAGGACGGGAGCTTTCTCAGCACCAACCTGGAGTGGTGAGTGGGGTGCAGGGCTGGGAGGGGCAGAACCGCTGCCCCCTGTGGGTGGACCCTTACTTACCGGCACCTCCTGGGCGCCCTGGCTACCCTCAGGCGCAGGAGTGGAAGGAAGGGGGTACTGGCCCCAGGAGGGAGTGTGGGGGCGGGTGAGCCAGGGCAGTGGCAGTCTCGGGGACACAGCGCTGGAGGATGCATGCAGGAGGCCCTGGAGGAGCTGGTGGGATCTGAGTTGCCATTCTGGGGTGTAGGGGGGGCTCTGACAGGGGACCAGGGGACTAGAGGTGACATGACACTGAGGGTGCAGCTTGTGGGTGCTGGGAGGGTCTCAGCTACAGATCTGGAGGGCTGTGGGTCTGCAGCAAGGAGAAAGCCAAGTGCTAGGATGTCGGAGCCACCGTCCCTGCAAGGACAAGGAAGGAGAGATGAAGGGGGCTGGCCCGGGAGCTTGTGGGTTGGGGGCCCCTAGGAGGCGGCCACAGGCCAGAATGGAGTGGAGGTGTCCCTGCGCTCGAATGCGTCTGCACGCTGGCGTCCCGTGGGGGCTGCAGGGTTCCTCTTGTTTACAACAAGCTTGGGCCTCTTTCTTAGGAGGGAGGGACACCCTGAGACCGGCGCGGCCGTGGCTTCATCCTTGTGGGAGGTGGCCGGGCCCCCGGAACCCTCTGCAATCATCGTCCCTGGGCTGAGAGCCCCACCCCACCCCGCGGTGGTGGGGATGCTGCCGCAGAAATGACACAGGTGTCTCCAGCAACAAGGGGGCATGTGCAGCCCCGTGGCCACCCTGCTTTACAGAGAAGAAGCAGGGTCACAGGGCTGGGCAGGGCCAGAACTTTGTGGGGAACTCAAACCCTGAACCCCAAAGCTTAACAGCCCTGCAGTGTTGTGAGCCAGGAGGTCACTGAGCATCGGGGGGCCTCAGCAAAGACCCTGAGGGATACTGGGGTCACTGGCGACTGTGTCTGGCATCCATGGCTGCGCCAGCCACACCCAATGACAGGGCAGCTGCATATCCTAGGGACAGCAGGAGACTGAGGTCACTGACCTCTTGCCACACCCAGCTCTGGCAAGAGCAGTGTCAGGGTGGCAGACAGCGAGATGTGCAGGCAGCAGCCACGGGGCCACCGTCTGTCAGCAGGAAGGATCACCTGCCCCAGCCGGAAGCCCAGCCCAGCATGTCTGGTTTGGAGCACGCATGCCTCATGCCCACTTGCACCTCTCGGTGGCCCTACTGACAGTGGCCCTCCCACGGGCCCAGGCCACAGAACACTCCGTTCCACTGGGCCCCGGCTCCTCCTTAGGGTCCCCATCATGAGAGCGAAGAAAGAACCATGTCACTTGAGGGTGTGACAATGCCAAAAGCATTCTCTGCATGACACCCAGAGCCAAGGGAAGAAACAGCAATTAAAACAGAGTCCTGCCAGGACTAGAGGCTCCCGCCGGCAGCTGCCACCCTCGGGAAGCTGAGGCAGGCTGAGTGAGGGTTGGAGCCTCGCCTGGGCAGTTTACCAATGTATCTGTCTCAAGATGTAAGCAAAAGGCTGGGGATGTAGCCAAGTGCAGAGGCCCTGGGTTCAAGCCCCAGCATCACACACACACACACACACACACACACACACCCCTCAGTGTCACAGTGAAGGGTTGTCAGCGGGCTGAGGTTTCAGAGCTGTAGTTGAGGAACTCCTGATAGGGGAGGACAGCTGTGAGGAGGTTTCCGGGGAACCATCCAGGCATCTCCTCAACCCTGCAAAACAGCACTCGCTTGGACACAGGCAAGGCGGGCACTGTGGAACCGAGGGCTGCGTCATGGTTGGCTGGCGCAGGACTCTTGAAGGCCCCAGCCGGGAGAGCAACATCTGGGTCCCAGGGTCCCAGGGTCCCAGGGGTCTTCAGGACCAGGAGGGCTGCTGGACTCCCAGGAGCCCCTCGAGTGTTGCCTGTGCTGAGCACAGCCCACTGGGGCGGGCAGCCTGAGCCACCACAGGGGCTTCCGTGTGAAGGACAGGTGCGAAGCCGCTAGGGAAAACTGAGAATGCAACAGACAGTTCAGCCAGACAGGAAAAGGAGGCTGGAGCCCACACATAGCCCAGAGAGAACACGAGAAAGCCGCTCTGCCTGCCATCTGCCAGGTGCGGCTTCCGGCTGAGGGGAAGGTTAACAGCAAAAGCCGCTCCTGGGAGCCCGGCTCCAGAAGTCCACAGAGAAGCGCGATGTAAAAATGCTGAAGACAACAAGGGCGCATCTTGCTGAGCACAGAATAAAATCTCAAGAAAGCCTGGCACAGCCAAGAAAAGTGTAGACGGAGGCCAGGCGGGATCGAGACAAGAGCACGTGGGAGACAGGGAGGTGGAGGGCGCGCACAGATGCGTCCTGAAGCACAGCCGGAGCCTGACCGCGGTGGGGTGTGGAAGTCTCTAGCCACTGCATGCTGGGAAACCGCAGAACTGCAAAGCCGAGGAGGCAGCTGGAGTTGGGGAGAGAAAGCACACTGGGGGTGGCGGGGGGTGGGGGAACCGATGGAGCCCACGAGACAGACTTTGGAGCCTGGGCTTGGGGTGCACGGCTTCTGAATCAAAACCGCACATCAGCAGAACTGGGCAGCCGTGCCAGAGCAGAGGTTTCTCACACAGACAGCAAGGGTTCAGACTAGGGTGCTTCAGGGACCTGCTGAGGCAAAACAGGACCACAGGACAAAGTGCACCCTCAGCCAGAAGGATGGGGCCAGGGCTGTGGCCACGGAGGGAACGCGAGGCTGGAAGATGTGGCTGGCACTGTGTGTGTGTGTGTGTGTGCGTGTGCGCGTGTGCACAGAAATGTTCAGGGTGGCGCCAGGAACTCAGGATGAGTAGTGGGACCCCTGGGGAGGAGCTGTCTTGGACAAGGAAACAGCCTGGACCTCCATGTGCTGCCCCCAGGGCAGCTCCCCTCCTACACGTATGGAGAAGCAGGTCCATGGTGGGCTCTAGCACCCAGACTAACAGTGGAGCCTGGGAAGTGGGCCCACTGGCCGACACAGAGCGGAATCCCAGCCGTGGACGTGAAATCGCAGGGGCCACATGGCCCCGCTGCACAGCCCTGCGCTCGAGGCAAGCGCGGTCAGTAGCTCTGAGCCCCAGGAAGGAGGTAGCTGAGAGCCGCACGGGCCGGGCTCCCGCAGCGGTCCTCGCTCCTCCAGGGCTCCGCACTGCTGCCGAAACCCTCGGCAGGCGCAGGCTGGGGCTGTGCGTCTGCCTCGCCCTGGGCGCACCCGGACGGCTGCTCTGACCGTCCACCAAAGTGAGCTGTGTACCAGAAACACCACCCACCCCCGGCACTGTGCAAAGACAGCGGCAGAAGCCACAGAACCGACGAGGGAGGGACGGTCCTCGGCAAGCCGAGGGCTGCCCGAGCCAGGTCAGGGAGGAGGGGAAGAGGAGAAGGCCGAGTGGGGCCCTTCTCTGTAGCGAAGAGTTCTGTATTTCATTCAGCATGGGTTGTTTTTGCATGAATTTAGTTTTAGAAGCACTGCGCTGTGGGCCTGGGGTGCAGCTCCATCTCAGGTGCTCGCCCGTGCAAGGCCTTGGGCTCTGTCCTGAACACCGAGGAAAACAACACAGCAAGGGGGACACGCAGCGGGTGCGCAGGCAGGTGTCCCGGGTGGGGCCTCAGGCCCGGGGCTTTCGAGCTAATTAACTTCTTCACGAGAATGATTGGCGAATCTTTTTAAAATTAGACAACGCAAACAAAACTAAATTTGAACCCTGGAGGACCTCAATGTCTAAGGGACAGCTTGGCCCATGCTAGAGGGTGAGGAACTTCCGAGGCAGTCCCAGGTCCTTCTCACCCCAGCCGAGATGCAGTGTCTTGGGGATATGGCCCAGGAAGGAAGGGAAGGCAGACACATGAGGTGTGGAACGGAGAGCGCAAGAGAAAATGAATTCGGAGAATGTTACTGTTACTTCTAAATGCATGTTGGGGATTAAAGTTTCCGTTGTTTTGTGTTTGAGACAGGGTCTTACGCAACTGCCCAGGCCAGCCTTGACTTTCCTGAGCTTGCCGTCCTCCTCCCTCAGCCTCCCGAGGGGCTGGGATTACAAGCATGCAGCATCTCTCCTAGCAGAAGCTAAGGATTTTGCACAGAGAGGAAGCACAGGGTTAAATATGGCTGATAGAACAGGAGGGCAATGCGGTGGTGATGCTAGGCGAACATTCCAGCTGTGGAGTTGGGGGAAGAATAACTTGAAGAATGTAGCAAAACCAACCGAGAGGCAGACCTAACCAGGTCCTGGCTTGAATTATCCCAATTCCCAGAAGAAGCTATCCGACAGGCTGGCAACTGTATGCTCTTTAAAAAAAAACAACAACTGAAGAACCCAGAGAGCTAAAGGACAGGAACAAAGAGTAGAAATAAACAGGACGGGATGCCGGGGGCCCACGAGGAGGAAGGACAGCAGCCTCCACCCACCGCCCAGCCTCAGATCCTCCAAGCCTGGGCCCGAGCCTGGGAGACACACAGGGGGTGCCAGGAGAGCGTGGCGGTGAGAGCCTGGTGGGGCAGCCCACACAGCAGGTGCTGGCTCCAGGCCGAGGGTGTGTGGGCCCTCACGGGCACCGGGCACCGGGCAAGGGTGGTCCTGGGAGGTCCCATGGTGCCTTCAGCACAGGTCCCAGTGTGGGCTGGTGGGAGTACAGGAAGGCACACCTGGCAGAAAGGATGGCATGGAGCCACAGGGAAACTGAGGCCCGGAGGCCCAGGGAAACAGCTCCTATGGCTGCACAGGCTGTGATCCCTTTCTGGAGCCTCCCAACCCCGCCATCTCTGTCCCTGCAGGGCTGCGGGGCCATCCTGGGCAGAGCAGGTAGGGCCACACCCGGCATAGGTTGACTTGATCTGTACAGCGGCTCCACAGGCCCCCACCTGCTATGCCCTGCCTAGCCTGCCAGGGACACCCAGCCCTCGGGTGGCAGCCCTGCATGCCCTGCCTAGCCTGCCAGGGACACCCAGCCCTCAGGTGGCAGCCCTGCCCAGCCTGGGAGAAACCCGCTGGTTACTCGTTAACATGAGGGCCATAAACAGGGCTCAGGAGCCAGCCCTGCAGCCAAGGCCTCCTTCCTCCCTCAGCAGGGCAGCTCCTCGCTCCCACATCCTCTGCCTTGGGCCAGGTGTCCTGCAGAGCCCACCTCATCATGCAGACTGGCTGGTGGCTCTGGGCCCTGGTGGCCACGTGCACTGGGCAGTCATATCGCCAGCAGGCGGAGACCATCATGGCGACCACGCCTGTGATTGACGGGTGAGTGGGGTGGGGAGGTGGGGTCTCTCCCTGAGGCATCCTGGCCTTTTCCTGAGGTCTCTGGTGTCGGGCAGTGCTGTGGAGAAGGGGAGGGGTGGTGCTTCCAGACCCCAGCTCCCTGTGCCCGCCTCTCTGAGCCGCACCCCAAGCTTCCTCCCTGATGGCTGTAGGCAAAGCCGGCTTCTCAGTGGCCCAGTGGGGTCCCTCTGGCTCTGCACCCCTTCCTCTTGGGGTCTGCAGTGCCCCTGGCTGCCTTCAGCCACCCCAGATGCTTAGCTGCTTTTCCCAGCCCTGAAATCTGTCCCTCAGCTGTCACCTGTACCCCATGTGGACCCCTCTGGATGGCCCCACAGCCATCGCCCTCTCCCTGCCTGTAGTGGGGACCCTCGTACCTGGCCCTCCTGCTCATGGGACTAGGACCCTCATGCCCCACCTCAGCTGCTGCAAGTCAGGACTCTGCACAATCAGGCCCTGGGAGGCAGGGCACCAAGGGCACCATGAGCTGTCATTTGGCAGGTGCTGCTCCGCAGTTCAGAGGCGTGACCCTGTGGGGAGTGTGGGGCTGGCCGCCTCACACCCGTCTGGACCCGGGGCTCCTCCAGCCTCCCCCTCCCCCAGCTTTCCCACCTGCTGGCTGCGAGGGTCAGGTCTCCTCAGAGGCCATGCCCTGGCCTCCCCAGAGCAGGGCTGGCACCTCAGGCCAGTGAGGAGCAACGGAAGAGTTCAGCTGTGGGGCAGGGAGGCGGAGGGGCTCCCTTCCAGGGGCTTGGGGCACTGGGCACACAGAGGGAGACCCGAGTCCAGGCCTTGGGGGCTATGCAGAACAACATGAGGTGTTGTACAGTATGTGTTGGTGCTGAAAGAAATGCCGAGAAGACCCGATGAAGTTAGCTTCAGAGGACTCCCTGAGATTCCTCTTCCAGTGAGCCCAGAGCCTCCAAAGACTCTTCCTTTTATTCAGCATTCAAAAATTCAGATAAGGAATATACGTCACTACTCTAATAGATACAGAATACAAAGAACCATTTCTTTTCGTATTCCAAACACTGAGTTCACACAAATGCTAACTGATAATATTTCAAGGGGGGGGGGAGGCAACCATTGGTGTCACCTAGCAACTAAACAAAGAACAGGGCACCCTCAGGATGAGCTGCCACCTGTGACCTTGAGCCCCTGCATTCCGGGACTCCCGAGCAGCAGAAAGCAGCCCTCCCTGGGCCCTGGCCATAATTCAAGGACAGAGCACGGCAGGAGGAGCTGTCACCAGCAACCCCAAGTCCTGGCTTTCCGGGACTCCCAAGCAACAGAAAGCAGCCCTCCCCGGGCTCCGTCCACATCTCACCGCGTCTAGGGACACCAACTGGCCTTCGGTCTTATCTCTACAATGAGGTGCGACAGAGCCTGACAGAGAGATAGAAATAGGTAGGGACTTGGGATGTGGGGAGCTGGGATTGTCCAGAGGCAGAAAGCTGGGTGAGCCTTCAGCCCACCAGTTTGATCTCAGGTAAGAGACCCCGACAAGCAGTCCTGAGAAGCAGAAACGCTCTCCTGCATGGGGCTCAGTGGCTGCCAGGCCTCGTGGCTTACCGCAGCTGCACTAGCTCCAGCCGTCACATCACCACACTCGCTAGCAAGCAGGATAAGGGGTGTGGCAGCCACACATCGAGCAGCGTTTCTGGAACCACAGGACAGAACTTAGTGGCAAGGCCAAGAAGTTTCCTCGTTCTAAACGACCGGGTGTCCTGCTAAAACTGTGGGGCTTGTTACCAAGGAAGAGAATGAGTAACGGAGGCCACTAGCAGGCCCCGTGGCTGGCCGGCCTCTTCTGCCCTGCCGAAGTCACCCTGCAGGGCCACGTGAAGGAGGGCAGAGGAGCTTGGAGTGTCCCTACCATGGGCAGAGATCTCACCCTGGCATTTGGCCCAGAGCAGAAAACAGAGTGCAGCTTCTGCCCACCCCTAGAGCCCCGTCTGTCCCTGTACAGGATGCCTGTGTGCCCCTTCCCAGGACCCACCCTGCCCCGCCCTGGGAACAAGGAGGGCCCATGGGTGCGGCGCGTTCAGGCTCCTCCCCACACCCCTTCACCCAGCCACCCATCTGCCACACCTGGGGCCAAGCGGAGCCCCTCCCATGTATCCATGTGGATCCCACAGCTCCTGGACAGTGGCCCCTGTGGCAGGTGACTTGGTGCCCAGGGAACCCAGTCAAGTGCGACTAAAGCTTGTGCCTCTTGGCTGAGGATGGGATGGGATTGTGCCACCCGGTGGGGCCATGAGGTCAGCCTGCCGCAGCCCCTGGTAGAGCCGGGGCATGGGTGGGCACGGTCCTGGGGAGCCACACCATCGTCACACCTTGACAACTGGAGGAGGCGACCCGGGTGCAGAAATGCGCCTGGAGCTGTGGGGCTGTCCAGTGCGCGCGTGTGCCTTGTGTCGCCAGAGGCAGCTGCGTGGCGATGTGCACCCCAGCTTGGACTCGCATACCGCACCCCCTGTGCCACAGAAGGAAAACTGAGGCACGGGCGGCACGGGGGGGCTGGAGTGAAGTCTGAGCCCAGCGCAGGGCCTCCCGCCGCCCAACAATGCCTACAGCTTGCTGCTGGGCCCCGGTGCATCTTCGCCTTCCTAGGCGGTGCTGCCAGCCTGAGCCTGTGTTTCCAAGGAGCTCCTGGTGGCACCCAGCCTCTGCCCCTGGGACCTGGGGCCTACCGGCAGCTGGAGGCAGCCTGGTGGAGACAGCTTGGCTGCCAGGTCCTTTATGGGCCAAGGATTTTCAGGAAACTGGGTGCAGGGCTCTTCCCTCCCGGTAGGCAGCAGCCCCAGGGTGCTGTCTGCGTGCTCTGTGTCCCACATTCCCTCTAAGGGGTCCATGCAGATGAGCTGGCTCACGTCTTCCACCTCTGGGCAATATGAAGGGAACAGGTGCCCCTCAGGAGTCCTAGCCACCCAGATGAGGTTGCCAGCCTGGGGTGGGGCACCTGCAGCATGTGCAGGTGTCGGGGGCAGGACAGCCCACACCCCGCACTGGGTACCTATGCCCCCAGGCACAATGACCTGCCCTGGCAGCTCCTGAACCTGTTCAACAACCGTCTGCACGCGGAGGGAGCGGACCTGAACACGCTGACTAGCACGCACACCAACATCCCGAAGCTGAGGGAAGGCCGTGTGGGCGCTCAGGTAGCCATGTCCCCTGCTGGGTGCCTCTTGTCCCCTGAGACCTGAGAATGGGACTCTGCCTGGGACACAGGGTCATGTGGGGGCCTGGCCTCAGCTCCTGCTGCTCTGCTGTCCCCAGTTCTGGTCTGCGTATGTCCCCTGTGACACCCAGAACAAAGACGCTGTGAAGAGGACACTGGAGCAGATTGACGTCATCCACCGCATGTGTCAGGTGTACCCCGAGACCTTCACGTGTGTCACCAGCAGCGAAGGTGGGGCCCTCGCTGGCCGGGCAGGGGTGGTGGGGTGGCATGGGAGGGATCTGATCCCCGGATGCCATGCCCTCCTCCCCTGCAGAAATCGAGCAGGCCTTCCAGGACGGCAAGGTGGCCAGCTTGGTGGGAGTGGAGGGCGGCCACTCCATCGACAGCAGCCTGGGCGTCCTGCGGGCATTGTACCACCTGGGGATGCGCTACCTGACCCTCACCCATAGCTGCAACACGCCCTGGTGTGTACGGAGAGCCCACACCCCATGCCGGACCCCAGGCACCTCCCTCTCGGCCAGGGGGCGTGGGGCAGAGACCACTCACTGCGTGTTCTCCATCCTGCAGGGCTGACAACTGGCTGGTGGACACCGGGGAGGATGAGGCCGAGAGCCAGGGGCTGTCAGAGTTTGGGAAGGTGAGGGGGCTGGAGCCCCGTAAGGAAGGAGAGAGAGTCCAGGGAGCTGCCAGGCCTGCCGGGGCGGTGCTCGCAGGGTCGTGTGTCCAGCGTTGGTGTCCAGTGCTGAGCCCTAGTGGCCCCGGTACTCACCTGCCGGCCCAGTTTTTCCATGTCTTAACCCAGCCCTGTCCCCGCCGTAGCTCGTGGTGAAGGAGATGAACCGCCTGGGTGTCATGATCGACCTGGCCCATGTGTCAGTGGCGACTATGAAGGCTGCCCTGCAGGAGTCCTCAGCTCCTGTCATCTTCAGCCACTCGTCCGCCTACCACCTGTGTGCCCACAAGCGGAATGTGCCCGATGACGTGCTTCAGCTGGTGGTGAGGCCACGGGCGGGCTGAGGGGAGGTGCTGCCCCTGGGGATCCGGGCCATCACTCAGCACCCTCCCCCCCTCAGAACGCCACAGGCAGCTTGGTGATGGTGAACTTTTACAATGACTACGTGTCCTGCTCGAATGAGGCCACACTGTCTCAGGTGGCTGGTAGGTGGGGGCACCCAGGGGTGGGGGGCAGGCCCAGCCAGGAGCCTCACAAACTGTGCTCCCCTAGACCATCTGGACTACATCAAGAAGGTGGCCGGAGCCCAAGCGGTGGGCTTTGGTGGAGACTACGACGGGGTGAGCAGGTAAGGGTCCCAGCTGGGGAGGGAAGGGCACCCGGCTCTGGCCTCCGAGCTCTGCGCCAGTGGGGCCTGCAGAGCCCTGCTCACTCTGCCAGGATGCCCGTGGGGCTCGAGGACGTCTCCAAGTACCCAGACCTGGTGGCTGAGCTGCTTCAGAGGAACTGGACAGAGGAGGAGGTCAAGGGCGCGCTGGCAAATAACCTGCTGAGGGTCTTCCGGGAGGTGGAGCAGGTGAGCAGGGTTGCCTGTGCCCTACCCCTGCCCACTGGGCACCCACTCACCCCGTCTATCCATACTCAGGTGAAAAACATCTCTCAGACTCCTGAGGAAGAGCCCATTGCCCTCAACATGCTGGACGGCTCCTGCAGAACGGATTACGGCTACTCAGCAGCCGCTGGCCACTTCCCTGGGCCAGGGGTCCTCCTGGCCTCCCTTCTCCTCAGCTGGTGTCTTCTGTGATACCCAGATGCCAGCAGCTGCCAGGACTCCGGAAGAGGGGGCTATGCGGGCAAGGAGGTACAACCCCCCAGAAGGGGCGTGGTGCCTGCACACGTGGGTCCCAATAAAACTGTGGCCCCTTCACCTCTGAGCTGTCCTGAGCACCCTGGTCCTGGAGGGTGGACTTAGGGAGTCCTGGAGGGTGGACCCTGGGGGGCACGGGTCCTGGAGGCTGAGGATCAGGGGTTCCTACTGTGCAGGAGCTGTAAAACAGCCAGCTCCAGGGGCCATACCCACGTGCCGTGTACACGTGTCTGTGCGTGGCCCACTGGCGCACATACGCCACAGGGCCTGCACGGGCTCACACACACACCCCACCCTGCCTTTGGATCTGCGTCTCTGGAGGCAGCCAGGGTTCCGTGTCGGTGCTGGGTGTCCCTACCAGCCTTGTGTGGTGCATGGGAGACAGGCTCCAGCCCTAGGCCCCTCACACTGGGAAGCTCCTTCAGATGCAAGAGACAGACAGCATCACCTCACCACCCACCACTGTCGGCACAGGCTCAGAGCCTGCTAGGAGCCACGGGCATCTGGAGGTGGCACACAGGCCTCAGTCCACTGCCACTGCACGTCCAGGTCTGAGCTGCTGAGCCCAGGCCACCTGCACAGGTGGCAAGGCCTGCTCCGCCAGTGCTGCCCACTGGGCCTGTGGATGCTGGTACTGGTGGTCAGGAGACAGGTTTGGAGCCCCATGGCCCAGGCCACTGACCACAGGGAGTGGGGGCAGTGAGGCTCGGGGGTTGTAGAAGGAACTCTCCATCTGGGCTCCTGGGGGCTGGGCGGGCCGCCTTGTCTTGCTACGTGGGAACTTGTGGCTGGACCACGCAGAGGGCACACAGCTATGCCTGTCAGGTGGTTGTGTCCCCTGTGGGGTGTTGAGGGCCCATGACAGGGGCCAGAGGCCTGCAGAGTGGACAGTGAGGCCCAGGCGGGTGGTGAGGATGCAGAGATTGGGGTGCATGCCCGTGGGACACAGTATGAGCAAGGTGGAAGCTGGCATTGATGGTGTCAGCGCCGCGCATCGCAGCCTCGCCTCCTTCCGGTCCGGAGCTGGGCCTCCGACCCCTTGCCTGCGGGTGTGGGAGGAGTCACAGGGGCCTCTGCCCACTCAAGGCCACCAAAGCAAAGCTCGAGTTTTCAAGGATCAACGTATTTATTTCCAATAGCACTTCAGGACGAGGGCGACCACACTGCCCTCCTCGATGAGGCCTCTGCACCCCACCCAGCCAGCACCCCACACAACACTACCTGGAGAGCCTGGGAGGGCCACAGTCAGACGACACCTGGATCCCCACACCAGGACCCACCAGTCCCCCCTCCCCCACTACCCTGGCTTGCAGGTCCAGACAGAAATAAACAAGCACAGCACGTCTGGGCCACTTGGTGGACGCCATGCCTGCAGGCCACCTACTTTCTACTTTGGCAAAAAAACGAAAACCCTGGGAGCTTCAAGAACATGAAGGAAACTTCCAGAAACAAAAAACAAGAAACTAAAAGAGCAGCCTGTGCCCAAAGCCCTTTCAGTCCGCCTGGCAGACCCTTGCAGGCAGGCCGGCCTCAGAGCCTCAGGGGTCACACTGCCACAGGCTGGCTTCTGAGCTCAGAAGTGGACAGTGGCAGTGTGGACGTGTGGTGGCAGCATGGAGAGACACCGGGGGTGGGGGGCCTCCACAGGAGTCCAGATTCCAACGAGCTCTCCTGCACAGCCTCAGCCCAGGGCCCAAGGCACCTCCAGGGAGCCCAGGCAATGGCCCTGTCCCTGTGGACTGGGCCCCGGGGAGCCGAGGAGCCACGGAGCAAGGGCAGGAGGCCAAGCAGGCTCGGTCGCTGGCAGCTGTGACCCGGCCTAGCCTGGATGGGTGGAGGCGGGCAGGGCCCCCTCCACGGAAGGCCCCAGCATGGTGTTGATGGCCCTGTACGCCCCTCACACACATGGGTTCACCGCTCTCCTGCAGGGCACTGGGGGCCAGGGAGCTGCCTGAAAGCAGGGCAGCCACAACCCCTCCGGCCGCAGGGAGCAGCAGGGCAGCAGTCACGGCCACAGCAGGGTGCAGGATGTCCACCGGCTGGCCTGGGTCACAGACCTCGAGTGTCTGTGCCACCTCGGCTCTAGGACACGGCCCAGCGTCCAGCCCAAGAGAAACAGGATCCACCCAGGCTGCCAAGCTTGGCAGCCAGAGCAGAGAGGTGGTGGCTGCAGCTCTGTAGGTCGAGGAGGGCAGGGGCAGGACACGGCCTCTGAGACATCACGGTGCAGGCGTCACAGCACGGTGGCCAGCTAGTTTCGCAAGGCAGCCAACCTGGAAGTCAACACGAGACTCAGCTAGGCGGGGCAGGGTTCACAAACACTGCGCCCATCAGACGCGAGCCAGAGGCCAACGGGAACAGCCAAGACCCCTCCCTGAGGGACCGTGTGGCCCCACCTCCGCGACAGCTGATCCTCCTGACTGCGCACAGAGCTCTCGCCCACAGCTGAGGCTCCCTCGGGCAGCTGGCTCAGCTGGTCCAGCACCTCGAGCCCGTTTTCCTCGGCGATCTGCATAATGAGGCTGTCCACTTGCTCCTGGGGCGTGGTCAGCGTGGTGGCTGAGCTCATGGAGTCCTCCATCACCTGGAGGGATGTTGGGGCAGTGGGCGCTGGGCCACGGGAACCCCGACTCACGGGGCCCCTTCCCGCTCCAGCATAGGCCGCTCCGCCCAGCATGCGGCCTGTCCCCTTGTCCTGCCACCACCCCGCCCTGCTGTACTACGCCCACCACTTGGGGGCGCTCTGTGCATCATCTGCGCTTGTGATCTCCCGAGCAGCCCCAGCAGGGCCCCACAGAGGCGAGCCACCCTGGCGAGCCACCCTTCCCACCGCGGGCCACGTACCGACGTGTGCACGTCCAGGTTCTGCACCTGCTGCTCGAACCTGTCCATCACTGCGGACACCTTCTGCAGGTCCATGGAGCTCAGGGCCTTGTCCAGCGCTTTGGTCACCTGGGCCATGTTCTTGGTCACCTGTGCCAGAGAGGGCGGGGGACGGGAAGAGGGTCACCCACAGGCCCAGGTCCTGACTCGAGAATGCTAGAGGCTGCGCACACGCACATAGACCAGGACACGACCCTTAGGGGCTGGGGACAGCATCGTTGTCAGGTGACCTCTGTGGCACACGGGCAGCTCTTCCGGGGCTGCGACTGCCCCTCCAGCACCAGAGCCCTCGCACTCACCCCCTTCATGGTCACAGCTGTCTGCACTTTGGAGGCCACCGCGTCCACACGGGATGCCATGCGCAGCCAGTTCACGCCCTCGTTCTTCTTGCGGATGGCATTCTCCGCGTACACCCGGGCACACTCCACATTCTTCTGCTGCAGTGCCTAGGAGCCAGAGAGGCACTCGTGGGTACCTTGGCAGCCACTGCCCTGCAGAAGCCTTGTGCTGGCTTCTGAGGGCACGGCTTGCTGCCGTGGGGGGCCCTGCAGCCCTCCTGGGGTGCGTATCACACAGGAGCAGCATCTGAGGGTGGCGGGTGGCAGCAGGCAGGCAGCCTGCAGGGGCTCTAGGCCCTTAGAACTCAGCCAAAGAGCACAGGGTGGCATGTGTGGCACTCGGGGCCTGCGGAACGGGGTGCATGGTGGGAAGGGGGGTGGGGGAGGTTCAGAACACCTTGCCTCAGGTGGCAGGCAACTGCCTGCGACCTTCTGGCCCGGAGCCCTGAGTTTGGGTGAGGAGGCCCCAAACACACCACAGGGTTCCTTCACCAATGCGGCACAACTTGGCTCACAGTCCCTTTCCTTCTGCCCTCTTCTGAGTGAAACCCCACAAGTCTCCTGTCCTGAAGCTCCAGAGGGCAGCCGGCACTTCCGCCAGGCCCCAATGCCCTCGGAGCAGCTCCACAAGAGAGAGCAGGAAGCCCATTCCCAACAACACAGAGGGAAGCAAACTCTCTTGCCTGGAACGCAAGAGGGCCCAGAGAACAGGCTGAGGGTGAAGCCACACCGCTCCCGGTGCCTGCTCGGCTCCCATCAGAAAAGGAAAGACAGCGACGCGGCGCAGAGGGAGAGCGTCCCAGGCGCCGCGAGGCCACGCACCTTCTTCACCTTGGCCTGTTCGGCTTTGGAGTCCTTTTCCGCCTTCTTGGAGAGCTTCTCCAGCTGCTTTGCTGTGAACTGGAAGAGGCCCCGTGTCAGCCACACACAGGACCCGCGCAGCCTCTCCAGTCCCCATGTCCAGTCCCACATCTCTAGCCTGTACCCTCCCATGTGTCCTGGCGGCCACCCTGAGGCTGTGACAGCCACCACGTGAGCAAGTTAACACCTTGTCTCTGTGAGACCAGGGCCACCTCAGGGCTTCTAAAATTCTGTCCTCTCCACGAGCACCCTGCTCTCACCGCCCCTCGTAGTCAGGTGACAGGGAGCCACACTAGCCCCTCAGCTGCTAGCAGGAAGGTTTTACCTCAGAAGAGAATGGTGAGGCCCTGTTTAGGGTAGCCTGCGAGCAACAGCACAGAGCTCGAGATGAAAACACTCCTCCAAGCAGCCTCTTCATTGAAGACTGCACACCCCACTCCCCAAGGCCTGCTGGCTTTTTTTTAAAAAATGTATTTAGTATAGGTCTACAGGGTCTCACTGAACAAACTGGACTCATAGTGATCCTCCTATTTTCAGCCTCCTGAACACTGGGATTACAGGTGTGTGCCACCACGCCCAGTCTCAGCACTCCCCAGGGGCGGGGCCGGCACAGTACTACAGGCTCAAACCTAGAGAAGCAAGCACCGGACGCCTTTACAGAGGAGTAACCAGGAGGCAGGGCCCCGTGCACTTTGTGAGCTCCTGCCCCACCGGGAGTAGAACCACTGACCCCGGGAGTAGCTGAGGCCCTAAGTGCTGGCGCCACAGAAGGCCACCCGTTATACTAAGAAGTGACGCTGGAATCCCCAGAGCATCTCTGGCCTCTCTAAAGCCAGAGAGGGGCCCTGGCCGCTAGCATGTCACAGGCTCACAACTCTGCAGGTCCCAACATGGGTTCTCCCACAACCTCCACTCTAGTGAGATACCTGCCCTAAGAAAGTTCCAGAGCTGCAACCTATGGCGTGTGAACCTCCCCGCTACCCAGAAGCAGCGATAAAGAGGAAGCTGACCCTGGATGAGTAACTGCGGAAGATCTAAGAGAACAGGGCGAGACAGGCACTGGGCTACTGGGCAGCCCCAAACACCACTGCAATGGTATACTTCCAGGGATGTCAGTGGAGCCTGCAATCTCAGCCTAATCTTAGCCGCAAGTCTAAACCCAGCCTGGGGAACTTAGCGAGACGCTTGTCTTAAAATTTAAAAATGTGATATAGCTCAGGGTGAAAGTCCTGGGTTCAATCTCCAGTGCTGCCACCAAAAGAAACAATCTAAAAAAACCCCAATCTGACAGACTCCAGGGAGCTCTGCATCCTCTGCAGGCCGTCCGGGCACGTGCACAGAGCTGAGCTGTGCTCTTTCACAGAGCAACCTGAACCGCTGCTTCTACTCAGGAACACAAGGGCCCACATGTCACTCAGCCACTCCATCCATGACTGCCTGGCTGGGTCAGCAATCTGAGCCCCGTGTGGACACTGCTCAAAGTTTACAATCTGCCCTCAACTTCGCTTCTCATGATCTGCATGTGTCTGGGGACTTGTCCCACTTGTTTTCATTTGTTAACCAGCAGGGCAGGGCTGGGCTGGGCTGGACAGTCCACAGGGCACATACCTTCAACTGGAACAGCGTATCTGCAAAGATAGGGGAAACAGTCTGAGCATTTTAAGAAACGTGATGAGGGGTGCCTCTCACGAGACAGATGCTGGAAGCCAGCGTGGAGCAGAGGCAGACGGCGTTCACGGGGCTGCTGCCAGGCCTGGCCCCTTATCTGCCACAGGGTTCAAGCCAGCACAGACCCCTGAACTTTTCCTCACTGGGAACCCGGGCGGCACAGTCACCCACCGAGGCTGAGAGAGGCACCAGACGAGGGCCGTGCTCAACTCTCCCGCACCCAGGCGCAGAGCCTGCCGCAGTGGTTTTCAGTTAATGCCACTTTGCCCCAGGCCTTAGAATTCTTCCACAGCTTAGTGTTTAGCACTTGACAGCCTACTCTTTCACATACTCTGTTCTCCCAAAGGTAAGGATAGAAACGGCAAGGTGATAACCTCACGGCCATCAGAGTGCCGGCGTGGTGGCAGCCGGCAGCTCTAAGGCATGGCATCAGGCTTACGGCACCTTCACGACCCACCCTTGGCTGCATCGAGTGATGCATCATTAACCAACTTGCCACTCAGCCACCAAAAACTCAGGCTGGGTGGAGCAGAATGACCTCGGTCTACTAAGTGTCTAACCCTGCTAGCCAGAAGGTTCACCCCAGCAGCCCACACGCACACCAAATGTCCACAAGTGTGACCAAGGCTCCCGAGTGACACCTGGGTTTTGGATGATCTCCGCAGCTACCAACCATTATGCTTCTGAGCAGGTGCTGATCAGGTCCAATGTTGGCTGGGACTCTGTCACCAAACATCGGTGACACCATCTGGCCAGACCCACCTCCAGCCTCAGTGCCCTCATCTACAGGGTGGCTCACAGATGCCTGTCTGGGCTCAAGAAAAGTCCCCTGAAAGAGTCCAGTGAGTGGTGGGGCATCCAACCAAGCTGCTTCAGGTCAGGGGAGGAGGTGGGTGTTGCCCATTCAGTCCCGGCAGAGGTCCTGCACGTCTCCTTTACGATAATGGCATGTTTCACAGCTTTGTAATTTTCAACACATTTTTTAAATAAAAAGCGCATCACGCAAACCTATACACGTTTTTGCAAGTGGAGGCACTTTCACCTTGCCACCGATTCGTCTAGTTCTTTGTTTCAAAGACAGGGTCTTGCTATGTACTCCAGGCTGGCCTTGGGTTCCAGATCCCCCTAGTGCTGAGATTACGGCTGTGCCCCCACCCACAGGTCTTCTAGTTCTTTGGTAAACCCGAGCGCTGGGCACCTGAACTCGGAAGGACCAGGGAACAGAGAGGTTGGGGTGGCTGCGTCCCTAACCCATTCCCCTCTAAGAGCAAATCGAGGGCAGTAAGAACTCACAACTTCTGATGAAGCCATTCCTGATTTTCTGGGTGGTGTGCTGGGGTCAGGAGGTGCAACTGTCACCTCTCCTGGTACCCTCTGAACCCACATTCCAAGGCCCCCAGGCCAAAGACGATAGCTGCTGTTCGTTCACAGTAGGGAGGGGGCGAGAAGGAAGACACAGAGGGCCAGGGACGGAGGAGGGGTCTGGAGTTCAAGTTTCAGGTCAGGATCGGGGATAGAGACCCGGGGGCCCGGAGTCGAGTTGGGATCGGTGGTCGAAGCCCGGTGTCGGGATAGAGGGTGTAGGCCCGGGGCGCGGCAGTCGGGTGGGGGTTGGGAGTCTACGGAGCCCCCACCCGCGGCCCCAGGTGCGCGACGGCCCTTACCATCCATGACCGGTCCAGAGAGAACCCCTCGGAGCAGCGCAGCGACACTATGGAATCCCACCAGCGGTGCGCCACAGGTACTTCCGGGGTTGCGGCCACTTCCGGTCGCGAAGCTGCTCTCGCGTGAGGACGGCACTCGCCTTGGGCAAGTTGCTCCAGGTCTCGCGAGGCTTGCGGTTGCTGTAGTGACCGGCAGGCGTTGGGAAGTGGCGGGGTTTTGTGAGTTAGCCGGGTGGGTGCAGGCTGCAGAGGCTGGGCTCGGCGGTAGCCCGCGCGATGGTGGCTCCCCTATGGGACTTTCCAAAAGCAAGTCCGAGTACAGGAAAGGTAACGGTATCGCCGCCGGACGAGCCTGCTGCCCGAGTTTCCCCGGAGCCGCCAGCACCGGAGAGCTGGGCGCAGTCACCCGGATGCGGTAGGCTGTGGGGTCTGATTCGTCGCTGTTGCATTGCAGGTGAGGAGCAGAAGGGTTCCTACCAGAGTTGTGCAAAGTCTAAGGACAAAGTGATGGAGAAGGAGCCCCGCGAATTCAAACAAGCAGACAGGGAAGCCGGAAAGCCCTCGGATGGCCCCCTGGCGACGGCAACGGCCACACACACAGCGTCGTGCGCTTCCGGGGAAGGTAGGAGACCCCAGGAAGCCTGCATCGAGGTTGGGGCGCTCTGGGATGGTGTGACCAGGGGTTCTCGGTTTCTAAGACGCTGGTGAGACTGAACTGGTGAGGAGAGCCTGTAATCTGGGAGGTTGAGGCAGGACGATCGTAGGCTGGAGCTCAGCCTGAACAATTTAGAGAAACTTGGCCTTAAAAGATAAAACTGGCCTGGGGACATACTTTACTTTGAAGGCCCTGGGTTCAATCCTCAGTATTAAGCCCTCCCAAGAAGGTAGGAAGAAGCCCAAATACATACTTATTATGTGGGTCGAGAAGAAGGGACTGTTAAACATTTAAAAGGGAGATGTGGTGGGATCTGGGCCTTGGAAAGGTCTTTGACCCCAAAACTGGAGTTGGTCGGGAAGCAAAGGGCTCGGGGAGCAGCCCATCCCATGCCAGCTGGATCAGGAGTGGAAGCAGCAGGAGCTGCTCTCTGCTGAGACACGGGCAGAGGACGGCCCTGTTAGGGGTCATCTGTGAGAGCGACAGGAGGAATACCAGCCCAGCAGGCTACAGGGACATCTCAGACTGAAATGCCTGTGGCCTCCGCCAGCGGTGCAGCAGGAGACAGTTTGAAATCCAGGCACTGGGCTCAGGTGAGAGGCTTCTCAGACAAAGGCTGCAGGCAGGGTTGTTGTCCCTGGGAGGGAAGGGAAACGCTGCCCCGCTCTCAGGATGCGTCCACTGCAGTTATAGAAAAGCCAGGGGTCAGCTGTCACCGAGCATTTAAGGTCTCAAAGGGGCAGAAACAGGTGTCCAGAGCGGTTGCTCAGTAGCACAGCCATGACATGGAGGCCTTTGCCATCCAAGGTGTCAGGGACGTTTTTTCTCCCTAGCCTCTGGGGAGCTGAGGGCTCTGCTGTTGCGCACAGAACTCCAAGAGGGAGTGCTTCTCCCTGCTGCTGTGGGCCAGACTGCCTTCGCCACAGGGTTTCCCTGCCCAGCCCCTTTGGTGGCCTCCACCCAGCAAGTGCATGAGGGACCAGCAGAACCATGCGGTGGGGAGGGGACAGGACCTCTGCCAGCAAAGCAGCTCCCGTCACACTGTGTCACTCAGGGTTAGAAGGTGGACATGAAGGGAAAACACAAGGCTAGCCAAACGCTGAGGCACAAAGCTGCAATCTCAGAACTGGGGAGGCTGAGGCAGGAGGATCACCAGTTCGGGGCACCGTAAGCTACACAGCAAGACCACGTGAGGCTGGAGTTTCCCCAACAGTGGAACATGTCCAGCTGGAACAAGGAATAAGCCACGTCCTACACTGTGGAACAGCCCCAAACTCCTCACACAGGGAGTGGGGCCAGGGCCAGGGCCACATACGTAAGTTCTCCCCGTGTGTGAAATATCCTGAAAGAAAGAGCAGTCGAAAGAAGCGGGCCTGTGGCCTGCTGGGGCCAGGGGCAGGAGTCGGGGTGCGCACTGAGCACAAGGGGACTTGTGACGAAAATGTTCTTAGAACTGCGTCTGGGACACACAAAGAGTCAAGATGTGCTGTAGACACAGCCCAGGCCCCCTTGGTAAAGGTAAGTGTCTCAGTTACTCTTCTCTAGTTGCTGGGACAAACACCCAACACCCAAAATGAAGGCAGGGAAGTTTTATTCAGCTCACAGTTACTGGAGGTTTCAGTCCATACTCGGCCGGCTCCAGGCTGAGTGGCACAGGGCAGAGGGCAGCAGCGCACGGTGATGGAACAGCAACAATGGCAACAGAGAGAGAGAATCTGTCTCTCTTATATTACAATCAGGCTCTCTGCCTCAGGCCACACGCCTAATCCCAGCAGTACTCAAACCCATAACCCCAGCCTTGGCTCATCCATAATCCCAGTGGATCATGCATTAATCTCAAACTCCAGAAGTCCCCGCCCCATGACTGCGTGAGGCTTTGGGGTGGGGGGGACGGCAACTAGATACAAACCATAACAGTAAGCACTGGGGACTAATACAAATAAAAACGTGAAGGAACATAGTGACCACATGTGGCTGGGTGCCGTGGTGCGCACCTGTAGTCCTGCTCAAGAGGTTGTGAGCTCAGCTGGGCAACGGGAGGAGACCCCAGCTCCAGAGAAGCTGCGTCATGGTGCCCACCTGAGGCTGGGGGCTGCAGTGAGCAGGCCGGGCCTCGCCGTCTCCAGCCCAGGGCCAGGCTGTGAGGCAGCAGGTTTGCAGGAGGCACCTGCACCTGAGGGTAGTGTCCAGTACGACCTGCCTGTAGCTGCTGAGACGCCTGCAGGATGCTCAGCCACCTCTGTCCTGGGCCTCTAACCCATGCAGTTGTTTTATGCTGCGGGAGTCTGGGTTGAGCTGGTGGGGGCCAGGGCAAGGCGACGCAGCAGGGCAGAGAGAGTCTGTCCTGAGCCTGTAGGCATGCTGGCTGGGGTGGGGCTGGCACACTGCTTGCTGTGCCTACGTAGCTACCGAGCCGTCAAGCATGCTCTGTAGAGATGAACACCACACCTGTTTACAATCAGCTGTTCTCTTCGAGAATGATGGAAATGCTATTGGAAAAAAAGAGAAAAAAAAAAAAGAAATGCTATTGGAAAATAACCCAGTTTCCTCTATGAATAAATGGCACAAGGAAAGGAGGGGGAGTTGTAATAAACCAAAGTTTCAGGGTGTGAACCTTGTTTCTCATTCATGTTTTTTGGAGACAGTCTCCCTATATAGCCCAGGCTGACCTTGAACTCAAAGTCCTTCTGCCTCATCCTCCCAAGTGCTGGGACTGCAGGTGTGCACCACCACAGGACGGGTTGCCCTGACAGACTGAATACTAGATTACAATACAGAATCTAGGTTAATTTTGTTAGATGTGATAATGCCATTGTAGTTAAGCTACAATGAAGTCCTGATAGATATACTGTAATATGTAGGGACAGAACTGTACATGTGAATTTGCTTGAAAATGCTGACAAAAAATAAGGAAAATGAACAGCTATCAGCGGCAGCTCAAGGTGCACCAGGAACGTCATGCCGCCCTACTTTCACGTGTGTTTGGCTATTTCCATAAGTTTGTTCTGAGGTAGCATGTGCTAGGTTACGAGAGGATTTTAAAAATAAGCTGGGGGAGGGAAGGGGAAGTAAAGGAGTGAAGGTGTGTTACATACACGTCCCAGCTCTCTACGGTGAACCTAACCATGTACTGCAAGCATGTACTAGCAAAATTTTTAAACATTAAAATAAACTAAGACATTCTGTGAGCTATTTATTCTTTCCGGTTTTATTGTTTTCTGTTTTTGTTTTTGAGACAGAGTGTCACTTTGGCTGGCTTTGAACTCACTGTGTAGCCCAGGCTGGCCTGGAATGCAAGGTACTACCCTGCCTCAGCCTCCCGAGTGCCGGAATTACCAGCACTCACCACTACACCCAGCTGCTTGTCAGCTACGTACAGTGGTGTGGTGCATTCTGATGGTCCCTGCTACTTGTCAAGCTGTGGCAGGAGGCTCAAAAGTTCAAGGCCAGCTTGGGCAACTTTGAGACCCTGTCTCAAAATAAAAATAAAAAGGACTGTGGCAGGGAGTGTTCCAGTGGCAGAGTTTGCCTGGCACAGGGAGGCCCTGAGTTTGGCCTAGCACTGAGGAAAAGGGTCTCAGCTGTGCCATTAGGTTGGTATCTTTGCTTCTCTGGGTGACAGGGAGGGAGGGAGGTGGATGACGGCATCAGGAGCTTCTGATGGGGCTGGGGACAGCGGTTGCTGAGGGCCGTGAGGATGTCCTGGGTCCTGCCGGAGAGGCTGTGTGGGATCCGGGGTCCTTCTCTGTCCCCACACACTGGCCACGTTGGTCCCTGCTGTTGGTCCCCATGTCCACAATGCCCTGCGGTCAGTGCAGTGTGGACACAGAGAGGTGGGAGACAAGCAGGACCACTGGCATGCTCTCAGTTCAACTTTCTTTTTTTTTTTTTTTTTTTTTAAATTTTATTTATTTATTTATTTGTTTGCTTGTTGTGTTTGTCTGTTTCTTTATTTATTCATTTTGTGGCTGGCTCAGCCTGCCCTGGTGGGGGCGCTGGCGCAGCATGTGGTGCCGGGGATCGAACTGCAGTCCCCGCAGTCGCCTGAGCCCTCCTAAGCAGGCGCTTTAGACCACTGAACCATCTCGCCGGCCCTCAACTTTCTATTGATGTACACGTTTTAAAAAATAAATTTAAAACATCTCAAAAGTTGTAATAAATAAAACGTAGTTTCAGCCTGCAGTCACTACGCACAGGACCCTGAGGCAGGCAAAGCCAGCCTGGGCTACGTCATTCAAGGCCAGACTGAATTATGCAGTGAGACCCTGTCTCAAAAGAAAAAAAAAGTTCAAACCTCTTTCACATTCCCTATAAACAAAGGAAAAATGGTTTAAAAACTATTTGTAACATCTACAAGAGACCAGAGAGTAACACATGCAGATCCCCACTTTGCAGAAGGCCTGGCCAAGCTCCTGCTCACAGCCCACAGGGAACTGGAACTTCAGTCCTCGGCCCGCACACAAGTGCACTCTGCTGTCCCCAGGGTGCTGGTGAGGACCCCGGCCATGCCACCCGTGGACTCCTGGTCCGCAGAAACCGAGCGTGAACTCGGCGTGCTGCGTCAGTCACTCCCTGGTTTTAGTCATTTGTGGAACAGGAACAGAAAATGAAGCCAGCACAGTGTGCTGGGTGGAGCTCAGTGGTGGCTCCAGGCCCTGGATCCAGTCCAGCACTGTGGTATGTTATGAGTCAGTGCCAAGAGAAATGACAAGAAGACCCGACGAACATAGCTTCAGAGGTCTCACTGAGATTCCCATCTCTCTCCATGTGAGCCCAGAGCCCCAGAAGCAGCTCACCTTTAGTGAGGGCTAAAAGCAGGCTAAAGGATGTGCACAACTACTCGTGAATACAGACTACAAATCACTGTGTCTTCTACCATTTGCCTAACACTAGCTTCACACAGCTGCTAATGGATAACAAAGGAGCAGGGAAGGAGACAACCATTAACATCCCAAGCAAGAGCCGCTATCTGCAGCATAAGTCCCAGCTTTCCGAAATTTACAAGTAACAGATAGCAGCCTTCCCTGGGCTCTGTTTCTTGCTCCCTGCTTCTTGGGACATCGATTAGGCTTTTGTCTCATCTCTGTATTACTCTACAGCCTGGTGGCCAGGTGTGGGAATGCACATCTGTATTCCCAGCACTTCGGGAGGCCAAGGCAGGAGGATCACAAGTTTGACTCCAATCTGGGCATCTCAGGGTTCAGCCTTTAGTGAGACCCTGTCTCAGAAATGTATGGGGTCCAGGGAGATAGCTCAGTAGAATAAGCACTTGCCTGGCAAGCACAGGGTCCTGAGTTCAATCCCTGGTACTGCAAAAAAAAAAAAAGTATGGGCTAGGGCCAAGGAGATAGCTCAGCAGACTAAAAGCCTGCTTAGGCAAGTGCATGGACAGGGCTTCGATCCCAGGCTCCACATGCCTTGCTGGCCCCGCCCCCAGGCTTGCTGAGTCAGCCACCAAGACCTGGGGTGATGGGCACACCTGTAATCCCAGCACTAGGGAGGCTGAAAACAGGAGGATCACTAGGAGCCCGAGCTGCACAGTGAGACCCTGTACCAAATACAGAGAGAGAGAGAGAGAGAGGGAGGGAGGGAGGTGTGGGCTGGGCTGTAGCTCAGGGACGAAGCCCTAGGCCACCCCCACACTTCCCAGGACACCATGGGGAGAGGTGACAGGTTCCAGCCTCTTGTGTAAGGCAAACAAAGAGGTGCTTGGGAAGCTCGTGCCAGGAAAAACGGTGCTGGAGTGACAGGAAAGTCCAAAAGCCCACAGAGAAGAGCCGGGCTTTCAGCGGTTCTCTTAGGAGGTGCACCGGGCCTTGGGCCTCTGAAGGTCTCCAGGTGAGGCTGAGGGTGCTGAGCTCCCCGTGACTGGAGCCCAGGTAGCAGTGGGAGAGGCGTGGCCTGGGAGACAGCCCAAAAGTGTGGGTAGGGAGTGTGGTTTCCCACCCCCACTGTGCTGCCTCTAGTGCTAGCAATGAAAAAACCAAGACAGGAGCACGGATAAGATGCACCGGGCACAAGCATGCTGTGCTGGTGTCGGTCCCGCCCCCGGGGCACACTGAGCCAGGAACAGAGTCCCAATGAGGTGGCCCAGGTCTGTAATTCTAGTGCTAGGAGGCCTGAACAGGAGGATCATTATGAGTCCGACCTGCGTAGTAAAACCCTGTACCAAGCACATCAAAGTGAAATAATAGCAGGCTGGCCAAAAGCTCAGTGTATTAAAGCGCCTGCAAGCAGGCACAGGGGCCGGGGTTCTGTCCAGGGTCTGCCATGCAGGCCCCGCCCCGGGGGTGCTCTGAGGTGGCAACTGAGACTGGGCATGGTGGCACGCATGCCTATGATCCAAGCGCTGGGAAGGCTGAAAACAGGAGGATCACTACAAGCCTGAGCTGTATAGTGAGACCCTGTACAAAATACATTAAAAAAAAAAAAAAAAAAAAGTCTTGTCTAGGATGGGGGATGCAGCTCAGTGGCACAGTGCTGGCCTGGCTAGTGTGAGGTCCTGAGTTCAATACCCGGTACATAAAAAAAGGTTGAAAAGTCTTGTTTGGACTAGAAAGTTTCGATAATGTAAAGGTGTTAATTCTCTGCTAATCGAACTCCAAAACCCCCAGGTCCATGGGGGAAAAGAAGCAGACTGCTGAGATAAAATCTGGGCGCAGGCTGGGGAGATAACGTGGAGGTCTAAGTCGGTCTAAGCACCTGCCTGGCAAGCGCAACGAGCTGGGCGAGATCCCTAGTACCACCCATGGTGGGGCACGCCTGTAGTCCCAGCACTGGGGAGGCTGAGACAGGAGGGTCACTAGGAGTTGAGCTGAGACAGGAAGATAGCTAGGAATGGAACCGAGTAGCGAGACCCTGTACCACGTAAATAAATAAATAAATGATTAAAAATTTTTTTACAAAAATCCAGGAGCAGCAGCAGGAAGGGGGTGGCCAGGGCACACGGAGCTCCGGGAGCTCAGGGGGCTCTGGGAGAGAGCGCAGCTGATGTTCTGACACAACGGGACGGAATGCTTATAAGGTGTCTTCCTCAGTCCTTACTTAAAAAATCAAAAAGTTTAACAGAGAAAGTAAGACCCTATTAAAGTTCTGAATGAAAATGGTTAAATGTCTTTGTCAGATTAGAATAGAGAATGCCTTTCTCAGTCTGATATCTTTTTTGGAGTGCTGGCAATTGTACCCCAGGCCTCATGCATCCCTCTACCAACCAGCTATACCCCCAACCTGATACAGTCTTTTCAGAAAACAATCTGACAATATCTACCGAAATTTGAAAGCATTTATATAATTTGACCCAAAAGTTCCACTTCTGGTAATTTACCCAAATGGTAAACCCTTGTGCTGTGTAAATATATACCTGTGGTGAAGCCAGGCACGATGGTACATGCCTGCAGTCACGGCGCTGGGAGGCTGAGGCAGGAGGACCACTGGGAATTTGAGGCCTGTCTGTGCTACAGTGAGTTCAAGAACAGCCTGAGATGAGCCGGGCGTGGTGGTGCACGCCTGTAACCCCAGCACTTGGAGGCTGAGGCAGGAGGATTGATGTGAGTTCGAGGCCAGCCTGGGCTACAAAAGTGAGCTCAAGGCCAGCCTGAACTGCATAGCAAGACCCTATCTAAACAAAACAAAACAAAACAACAGCCTGAGAAAGAAAAGCAATAAGCAATGAAAAGGATTTAAAAATTGGAAACAAGGGCTGGCTAGATAGCCCAAAGGATTAAAGCATCTGTTTAGGCAGATGCAGGGACCAGGGTTCAATCCCTGGCGCGCTGTGCTGGTCCCGCCCCCGGGGAAGTGCTTTGATGACATTTGAGACTGGGCATGGTGGTGCACCACTGTAATCTCAGCTTTTTGGAAGGCTGAAAACAGGAGGATCACTGTAAATCCAATTTGTGTAGTCAGACCTTATACTACATTTATAAAAATAAAAAAATAAAAAAATAAATTGGACACAACCTACATTCTTCACAATGAAGGCAGCTGGGCGTGTGGAGGGGTCCCCTCCCCGAGACCCAGCCCAGCCACAGGCCGGGTGGAGAGCGCCCTTCTGTACTGTGTGGGTGGAGGCGCGGAAAACACTTGGAAGTGCGCATTTGAGATTTTTAATTGCACGCGTTGCAGTACACAAGGGTCACACTGATGGGCACTTAGTACGCGTGCATGTTCCATTTCTGCCTCAATATCTATTCCTTTTATCGTGTGTCTTCTAAGACAGGATCTCACTAAAGCTGCCCAGATTGGCCTCCAAGTTGTGATTCCTGCCTCAGCCTCTGAGCAGCTGGGTCTGCAGGTGTGAGCCACTGCGCTTGGCTATTTTTATTAGCTTATGATCATCTTTTTGGGGAGCTCAGGATAGAACCCAGGGTGCAGTGCGTGCTAAGTATACCCTACCATTGCATATCTCCTTTAATTAAAAACATTCATAACCTTTTTTTTTTTTTTTTGTACAGGGTCTCACTACATGCACAGCTCAGACTCATAGTGCTCCTCTTGTTTCAGCCTTCCTGGCATTCAGATTACAGGTGTGCGGCCCCATGCCTGGACTTGGTTGTGACTCAGCAGGCCTGGAGTGGCATGGGATACCGGGGATTGAACCCCAGTCCCTACACTTGCCTAAGCAGGAACTTAGTCCACTAACCTGTCTTGCCAGCCCCACTTAGAACTTTTTAAACTCTTTTTTTCTTTTGGCGGAACTGGGCTTCAAACTCATGACTGCACTTGCCAGGCAGGCACTTGTGCCATGGAGCTATCTCCCAGGCCCCATTTTTTGTCTTTTTGAGTCAGGGTCTTGCTGTGCAGTTCAGGCTGGCCTTGAGCTCCCTTCTGTAGCCCAGGCTGGTCTCGAACGTGCACCGATCCTGCTGCCTCAGCCTCCCAAGTGCTGGGATTACAGGCATGTGCCACTGCGCTCAGCTCACCTTTTAAAGTCTTAACACGTGAGATAATTTATAATCAATGTAAAATGAATCTGCCAAATTACTGTAAATACGAATATGGTGAAATGTGATTTTTGGCTCTATATACAGACAGGAAGGACAGCCGGGACCCGGCACAGGCCACGTGCCTCTGTGATGCATGCTCTACGCTGAAGACTCTCCTGCCTCCCCGAGGTCTGGTCCCAGCAGACAGCTAGCTCCCTGTGCCTCTGCTCCCATGGATCGTTGCTCCTGGGGCCTGCGCATGGCCTGCAAGGCTGGCGCAGACGCAGGGCGCCTCGGGGGGTTCGGCTCAGGCAGAGCACTCACCTACCTGGGCTGGGTTCAGGGCCCACCTCACCAAAGGCTCTTCACCCCACTCTGTAACCAGCCCCAGAGGGCTCACTCCAGGGAGGGGACTAGCGTTAGCATGCTGCACAACTGTCTGACCTGTGCAATTGTATTTTTGAGAACTTTTCTTAGTTTTTCTAGATAGGGTCTTGCTATGTAGTCCAGGCTGACCTCAAGATCATGGTTCTCTGGCCTGAGCCTGCGAAGTATGGGGATCATAGGTGTGTGCCTGCCTGCTTAGCCAGCTACGACTTTGTTCTGGTAAAGCCATGAGGCTGTGCTGACAGAAGCCAGGGCACCAGCCCCCTCCCCGCCCTCGGTCCCAGGTCGTGGCCTCAATGCTGCACAGGCTGACCAACTTCCCATACCCCAGTAAATACACAGAAACGTGGGCCTAGAGACAAAGATCTGTCTCTAGAGCTTGCAGTAGAGCATCTGGTAGTCTTGGGGCTGGGGCGGGGATCTGACCAGAGTGAGAACCCTGGGAACCTGGGCATGGGGACCTACTGTCCTACCTGTCACTGCAGCCGGCCTGTGGCACACAAGTTCCTCATGGGCTCGCAGAGGCACCTGGGCTGTGCAGTGGCTCCTGCTGACTCGGGCTGGCTCCTCCCCACCATGTGGGCTGCGCCGTGGAAGATGCTTCCCCCCGCCCTCTACCCTTGATCTTAGCCAGAAGGCCCAGAAGGGATCCTCCACCCTCTAAATGCCTGGACGTTTTCTTCCCTCTAGAGAAACCCGATACGAAGCAGAAATCAAGCAAGAAGAAAATGGTCATTCCACACATCATCATCACGCGGGCCTCCAATGAGAGCCTAGGCAGCTACAGTTCTCTGGGGAGCGAGGAACAGAGGACCATTCAGGAGCTGGCCGACTGGGGCCCCTACTCTCGACACAGGAACCCTAGCACCGCTGCCGCCTTTACCCCCCAGATCAAGGAATAAATGTGCGTGAGGAGCTGTGCGTGCACTGAGCCTCGCTTTGCCCTGTGGGGAGCCCACTACGGGGCCTGCCACCGTGATCCAGTCCTATAGCAAGACGCCCAGGGAGGCCACATGAGCGGCCCAGCACAGCCCGTGGGAGTGGCTGCCTGTGCAGAGCTCAGATGGCAGGGGCCTGGCCTGCTAACTAGGTGGCGGGGGCCCTGTCTGCTCCCCTCTGAGGGAACGTGGGGCAGTGCCTGGAGGTCACAATGAATGCTATGCTTCCAATTCTGGGGGCAGGGCAGACTCTGAGGACTGAGCCACATATAATGGCTCAGGCAGGGAGTGGAAAGGGCTCCTTGCTGACCGCAAGCTGACCCAGAGTACTGAGGCCCACAAGAGCCAGGGGCGCTGGTGCATGCGTGCAACCCAGCACTCTGGGAGGTTGACAGAGGGCTGCAAGTTCTAGCCCCGCCTGCATGACTTAGTGGCTTAGTGAGATGCTGTCTCAAAAAATAAAAACAAAAGGCTGGAGATGTAGCCCAGTGTGCAAGCCCTGGGTTTGGTCCCTAGTACTGCAAAAGAAAGACCTGGAATAATAGAAGCTGCATCTGAAGGAGGGCAGCCAGGGCACCTAGGCTGCAGGATGGCTTTGTCAGGGCTGTCCTCTCTGGCTCCATGGGCCAGAGGTCTCTAGGGTGGAGAGCCCGTGGGGATCCAACGTGATGCCACGGGGTAGCCTCTCGGATGGTCGCTCACCGCAGCCTTTGGGCCGGCCTGCTACAGAAGTCCTGCAGGCCTGGCTGGTACACACATGCACACACATATCCACTCTATCTAGCACAGAGACGCATGCACAGACACAAATACACGCAGTGCTGCCTGCTATCTACAGTGTCCCAGCGGGTAAGTCACACATGTCCACAGTCCTGTCTAGTACATACATGCATACATGTAGTCCTATCTAGCACACACACACAGACACGCAATACTCTTGGCACAAACACGCATGCAGTCCCACTTAGTATGTACACAGGGACGCAGGGGTGCCTAGCATACATGCTGAGTCCTGCTCTGTGCACACACAGTCCTACCTACCACATATACCACTACCTAGCCAGGAACTAACACACAGACACATGCGGGCCTATCCACTGTGCCCCCTACGGGCCTAGCTGGCACAGAGTCACAGTCCTGGCTAGTACATACGCACTGTCCTACTTTGTACAAACACATGCAGCCCAC
This sequence comes from Capromys pilorides, assembly GCA_004027915.1. Lineage (NCBI taxonomy): Eukaryota > Metazoa > Chordata > Mammalia > Rodentia > Capromyidae > Capromys > Capromys pilorides. The sequence continues at coordinate 40,911 of PVKN010000307.1, read as the reverse complement.
ACATCTAGTGTACACACACACACACACACACACACACACACACAGAGTCCTACCTACTACATGCAGCCTGCCACATACAGTCCCACCTACCTCCTATACCCACAGTCCACTGTACACATACACACATGCAGTCCTATTTAGTATACACACCTCCCTAGTACATACACTCATGCATGCAGTTCTACTTACTACACACACACACACACACACACACACACACAGAGGCCTATCTAGTACACACAAAGTGTTATGTAGTACACACCTACACCCAGTTCTATCTAGTACATGCACACTGAGATGCGCCCTTACCTGCACATGCCTGAATGCGTGCAATCCTTCCTAGTGCACGCAGCCTCACCTAGTACACGGACAGATGCACACAGGCCTACGCAGTGCACACATCCATACAGTCCTACCTCATTCTAGACACATAAGTGGAGAACTATGTAGTACATCACATGCATATAGCTTTATCTCATACACGATATATACAGGCCTGTTATCTATTTATATCTATATGTTCCTGTCTGGTACATACACATATGGTCCTGTATAGTACATAGATAAAACCCTACTACACAAAGGTAAGCCAATCTAGTACATGTATACATGCAGGCAAGTATACAATATACATGCCTGCACATAGTGAAACATACATACACACCTATCTAGTATACATATATACGTATATAGGTCTATCTAGTGCATGCATACAGTCCTTATGATATATATATATATATATATCCTAAAGGCTATAGTATAGCATGAAAATATATTGTTTAAAGATTTTTTTTTTTTGTGGGACCAGGGCTTGAACTCAGGTCCTTGCGTTTGCCAGGCAAGCACTTATTCTATTGAGCTATTTTCCCTGGCCTCCTGTTTAAAATTTTTTTAAAAAAACTTTCTTTCTTTCTTTCTTTCTTTCTTTCTTTCTTTCTTTCTTTATTTTATGGCTGGTTCAGCCTACCCTGGGAGTGGGGCTGGCACAGCACGTGGTGCCGGGGATTGAACAGTGGTCCCTGTGGTTGCCTAAGTAGGCACTTTAGATCACTGAGCTATCTCACCAGCCTGTGTTTAAAGATTTTTGCACGCTTTAAATTGCCCATGGGGGGGCCGGCAAGATGGCTCAGTGGTCTAAAGCACCTGCTTATGCAGCCACAGGGACTGCGGTTTGATCCCCGGCACCACATGCTGCGCCAGCCCCATCCCCAGGGCACGCTGAGCTGGCCAGAACGCAAATAAATAAATAGGATTTAAAATAAAATAAAATAAACTTAAAAAAGAATAAATTGCCCACGGGCAAGGTGCGAGCAATCTGGCAGAAGCCTAATTATTTTTTAGCTCTGCTTTTTTGAGGTAGGCTCTCTTTTTGCAGTGCAGGCAGGCGAGCTTTGAACTCACAATGTAGCCGGAGCACTTACAGCAGTCATCCTGCCTCAGCCTCTATAGGATTACAGGGGTTACAGGCCTCTGCCACCTGAAGCCTAACATGTAAACTACTTCAACAGTTTTTCAGACATAGAGTCCCACTGCGTAGTCCAGGCTGGTCTCAAACATCTTCCTGCTTCAGCCTCCCAAGTGCTGGGATTACAGGTATCACGGCATCAAGCCCTCTATTTATTACTTTTGCAGTACTGGGGATTAATAGATTCTACTGAGCTATCTCCCTGGCCCAGTCTAATTACTTGAGTTGACTTGCTCCAGAAAACCTGCTTTGCATTAACCTAAGTGACTGGAGCCCAGATAGGCCTGTGTTCTGGACACCTAGGTGCAGGAACGGTCCAACTTCCCAACCCTGGCCTCACTCCTCCGCCCATTCCATCACATACCACCTACTGAATTAAGCGCCCCCCTGCGAACCCTCGAGTCTCCCGAGCGTCCAGTGGCCCACATCCTACTTCCCGCCCATCAGTGCTCCCAGCTAGCTCTAGAGCCAATCAGCTTCCTAACCTGTAGAGGCAAATGTGAGAGCGGAGAGCCAGGACGGAGCTCGCAACTCTTAATTCACAGGCCTCCCTGCACGCCCCCCACAGGGCCGCAGCCTGGCTCTAGCTGGGGGCTAGACTCACACAGAACTCTCCTCCATACACGAGGCTGCTTTCTGGTCGTCAACATAGCTCTCACTTGTAGCTGTCTCGGAGGATCTTGAAGCTCTGGGATTACTGCTGGTCCGCTGGAATCGACCCTGTCCCTCGTTACATCTCTTGGAAGCTACTAGCTGTGTCGCACGGAGGGACAAGAGGCCAGCAGGCGAACCTGCTGCTCGCGGGTCTAACGCAATCCCAGCGTAGTCTGGGCGGTTGTTTGAGCGGGGATACCCCTGCTTTATTTCAACAGACAAGACAAAACAGGAGATACGACGTCATCGCGACCCCCATCCCCACCGGCCAGGACAGAGCGCGCAAAGCAGACGCCCGCTGGGGCTCGGGTTCGGCCTGCCCAGGTCCGGAGAACCCGCTTCCTCTGCTGCCCGGCACAGGGGCGACCATGCCCGCTGCAGCCAGTGGCCCGAATCTCACCGGAGAGTCGCCACGACCTCCGCTCCGGGTTCTCCGAGGCTGGAATCTTCCCCTGTACTGGCCGACTCCCGAGCTCCGGTGCTCTGAGAGTCCTTAGTAACCGTTGCTAAGGACCAGACGGCCGGAAGTAGGTCGCGCGCCTGCGCACACGGAGAGCAGGGCGGTGCTAAGCATGGCGGATCCAGACCCGGAGTCGGAGCAGATCCGCTTGAAGTGTATCCGTAAGGAAGGGTTCTTCACGGTGCCTCCGGAACACAGGGTGCGACGGGGCGCCACTCGCGCAGAGCTGCCTGCCTCGCCCCTTGCAGGCTGTGTGGGAGCGTTCCGGGAACCGGCATTGCGGCTTGCCGTACTGGCGGGAACGACAATCCCACAAGCCTTCGCGGCCGGCGCGGAAGCAGGCGGACCCGGGGCGGGGGACGGGGCGGGGCGGGGCGGGGCGGCTGTGCTCCGAGTTCGGAGCTTTCCTTGGCTTTGCAAAGGCAGCTGTGTTGGGCAGGAATGTGCCATGAGACGAATTGGAGTATCCTTAACCCCAGCAACCCTGGAGGCTGAGGCAGGAGGATTAGACAAGAAAAAGAGACCTTGCCTAAAAAAAAAAAATAAACCACGCTAACTAGGCGTGGTGGCACCCGTCAATAATCCCAGAGTTCTGGAGGCTGAGGCAGGAGGATCGCCACGAGTTCCAGGCCAGTCTGGGCTACATAGTGAGTTCAAGGCTGGCCTTAACTACATGAGTGCTCAGTTCTTGCCTAGCTTGCCCAGGCGGAGTTCAGTGTCTCCAAACGTTAGTGTTACCTAACACAGAAGGAACTATGGATGAAGAGGAGGAAGCCCATCCACTGCACACACGTGGAGCAGGGGTGCGAGGAGCGTTTTGGCCCGAGTGGGCCTGGAGTGTCCTCACTGCAAGGGCCAAGCGCAGCTGCTTTTCTCTTTGGTGACCAGTACACAAACTGGCCTCTTGGTATCAGTTTTGGTGAAATACTCATCCCGCTTGTCCCCTCAGCTCGACCCACCCACATGGTAGCACCTCTCTTTCAGTTGGGACGATGCCGGAGCGTGAAGGAGTTCGAGAAGCTGAACCGCATCGGCGAAGGCACCTATGGCATTGTGTGTGAGTGGCCGACGCTGGGGCCTAGAGCTGTGGGTGGGCTTCCGCCAGTCCTGGGTGCACTGTCGCCGTGGCATCACGGTTGGCTGGCCGGGGCTCTGTCCTTGTAGTCCAGGTAGCTGTGCTTCACAGCCTGCCCTGGTAACGGAGATTGTCAGCACAACGCTGTGTAAGCACAGAGGGCAGAACTGCTGCAGAGCGCTTCCTGAAGCGTCTGACCTCATGGCAGCTTCAGGCGCGTCAGTCATTCTGCCAAGTGCGCGAAAGGAAGCCTCACAAAGCAACAGAATGCTTGGTGGAGCCGTCTTTGCACAACTAAGGGTCGCTTTTCGTAGGTCGGTAGGGAAGCCCACAGCAGCAGTGCACACGCTGAGGAGGAGACCGCACAGGAGATCCTGAGGCCAGGTTTTAGCACCCAGGTCCCGGCTGGCATCCGCTGCCCAGCCTGCGTGAGAGAGCTCTGGGTAGCTCGTGCCTGGAGCTGGGGATCTGCCTGTGCAGAGCAAGGACTACTAAATGTCACTGGGCCTTAGGTTGTCAAATGAAAGGGCCCGGGGAGCTCAGGTTCTTTGACAGGGCCTAGGGTAGACGTATTCTACATGGATTCCTATTCTAGATCGGGCCCGGGACACCCAGACAGATGAGATTGTTGCCCTGAAGAAGGTGCGGATGGACAAAGAGAAGGACGGTGAGTGGAAGCAAGGGTGTGGACCAGCCTGGCTGGACTTGCACACAGGTGCAGCAGGGGGCGCATTTCCTGAGGTTTTCTCTGTACTGACCCTCCACAGGGTGCTTTCATGGTGGTGAAAGGGCACCTGTCACCCCATTTGAGCCTCAGTTCCCCAGCCCTGCTCCCTGCTTCTGGGTCCCCTCAAACCTGCTGTCCTGCTGTTGTCATGACTACCCGCTTCTATCCCAGCTCAGCTGTCTCCCTAGTACCCAGCTGCAGTCTGCCCTGCCTCCTCCAGGGTGCACTGTCCCAGCAGTGCTGGGCCTAGAGAGGGGCTGTTTGAAGGGTTAGCAGTGGTGCTGGGGATAGGGTGTGTGTGGCGTCCAGGCACAGGTGACAGACCTGGCTGGCTCTGTCCTAGGCATCCCTATCAGCAGCCTGAGGGAGATCACGCTGCTCCTGCGCCTGCGCCACCCGAACATCGTGGAGCTAAAGGAGGTGGTGGTGGGGAACCACCTGGAGAGGTGTGCATCCCTGCTTACGCCCTGGGTGTCCTGAGGCCCGGCCTTGTGCACCGGGACTCGCGGGAGGCAGCATGGCTTTGTCCTGACCTTCTCTGTGCAGCATCTTCCTAGTGATGGGTTACTGTGAGCAGGACCTGGCCAGCCTCCTGGAAAACATGCCCACACCCTTCTCTGAGGCCCAGGTATGTGGTCTTGCGTGTGTGTGTGTGTGTGTGTGTGTGTGTGTGTGTGTGGTCCTGATATGCACGGCATGGCCTGTGGACCCACTTGGGTCCAGGGAACTTAAGAATGTGGAAGTAGCTATGGGCACATGTGGGGCCCTGGGTTCCCACTGACAGTGCAGCAGACAGGTCACTGGGAAGCAGAGGGGACAACAGGACTTAACAGCCACACCAGGCTCACGCAGCTACCTTGGGGACTGTGGGGTCTGGTGGCCAGCACTGATGTGGTACGGCTGGGGTCCAACTTGGGCTGGTGTGACCAACGCCTCTTCGTTCACTCAGGTCAAGTGCATCGTGCTGCAGGTGCTCCGGGGCCTGCAGTACCTGCATAGGAACTTCATCATCCACAGGTGGGCAGGGCTCTGTCGCATGGGTGGCCTATGCTCGGGCATGTCCTGGGATGGGCGTGTCCTGGAGGTAGGTGTGCCCTGGGCCAGTGGCCTTCCAAGTGCTAGAGGACTGCAGTGGACACCTAGCATTCCTCCGCGGGGAGGATCAAGGGCCAGGCGGGTCTGAGAAGCTCTGGGGTAGCCCTCCTGCAGTGGCCTGGAGAGCTGGGCAGTGCAGACGGCCAGGTCTGGGCACTTGAAGGTCCGCACCTGGTGCTGACACACTCAGGACCATTGGCGAGCGCCATGCTGACAGTCTCCTAGTGCCCCATGGGCCGCCTCCTGGGAACAGCAGACTTTTCTTTCTGTCAACAGGGACCTGAAGGTCTCTAATCTACTCATGACTGACAAGGGCTGTGTGAAGACAGGTAGGTGTCTGGCACCGGCCCCACGTGTATGGCGGAAGTGGGATGTCAGTGCTCCTGAGGGCCCTGTGCCCCGCTCTGGCCCCCCTTCAGCCTTCTCTCCGCCTCTCTGCAGCGGACTTTGGCCTGGCCCGGGCCTATGGTGTCCCAGTGAAGCCAATGACCCCCAAGGTGGTCACCCTGTGGTGAGTCCCTCAGAAACATGGGGCCTGGGGCAGACATCTTGAATCTGTAGGATTCTGTAGCTGATCTCTTTCCCTGGCAGAGAGCGACAGGCTGCGGCCCCACACACAGGCTGACCTTGTCCTGACACAGCCAGACCTTCGCAGGGCAAGGTGGTGGCTTTCCATAGTCACATTTTTAGCAGGCAGAGCAGGGTAATGATTAGGACAGGACACTGGGACACCTGTGGCCTCTGCCCAGTGTGTCACTCAGCCCCCATGGGAGAACAGGCTGACCATCCGGTCTGTGCTCAGGACATGGCACCATGCCCATGTCACCTGTGTTGGGGGCTTAGGGCCAGGAGTGATGACCCTGTGGCTGAGGCTGCCTTGGCCCGTGGGGCGGTGGTGCCAGAGCAGAGCTAGCGGCAGAGCTGAGGTGCTACCCCACGCGTGCAGGTACCGTGCCCCCGAGCTGCTGCTGGGCACCACGACCCAGACCACCAGCATCGACATGTGGTGAGAGGGCCGTGTGCCGGGGCGGGGAGAGGGACTCCGGGCAGCCCACGCACTACTGTTCCTTGGCCTCTGGTGCCCAGGTCTGGGGTCGGCAGCTCCACCCTCCTTGGGGTTGGGTGCCTGTCCTCCCCCCACGGCGCCCTCTGAGCAGTGTCAGCATGGTGCTCAGAGCTGGTGGCGGCCCCTCTCCCGTAGGGCTGTGGGCTGCATCCTGGCTGAGCTGCTGGCCCACAAGCCTCTCCTCCCTGGCACGTCGGAGATCCACCAGGTTGACCTGATCGTGCAGCTGCTGGGGACGCCCAGTGAGAACATCTGGCCGGTTTGTGCCCCTTCCCACCCCGGCCCTCTCCCTATCCCTCCTGGGCTCCAGCTTTCCTCCCTGCCCCCTGCAGGGCTTTTCCAAGCTGCCGCTGGTCAGCCAGTACAGCCTGAGGAAGCAGCCATACAACAACCTGAAGCACAAGTTCCCGTGGCTCTCGGAGGCCGGGCTGCGCCTGCTCAATTTCCTGTTCATGTATGATCCCAAGAAAAGGTGTGCATCACCTGCCTCACGTGTCCCCCGTGCTGCTGCTCGGGTTCGGGGCTTACGGCACAGGTAGTCAGGCTGGCGGTGGTGACCCTGGGGTTCAGGCTGCAGCGGGTCCCACACCGGAACGGAGCCTTTGATTCCAATGCAGCATTAGTTCTTGTGGTGCCGAGAAGAGACGCAGGGTCCTCTCACAGCAGTTACACGTTCCACCATGAGCCACAACAGACTCCTTTAAAGATGACTGCCCAGAGCACGGGCCACACCACTGCAGCAGGGCAGACACTTGGTCCCGGGAGCCCACCAAGGACTCACAGACTCACACTGGGCTTCCACAGGTCTCTGGGCCACCAACCCCTGCTTATCACCTGCCTCCTCTTGGTGGGTGTGTGGCCTAGAGGCTGCTGAGTGGGCTCAGCACACAGCTGGCAGGTCTCCCTGAGGCCAAGGGTCCCTCTAACGGCTCTCTTTCTCAGGGCGACAGCGGGAGACTGCCTGGAGAGTTCCTACTTCAAAGAGAAGCCCCTGCGTGAGTTTCCCACCCCTGGGGCCTGGTGGCAGCCCTCTGTGGGGAGATGGGTGGGGGCGCAGAGCCAGGGTGTCCCGGGCAGCCAGGCCAGGCTTTGGCACACTGGGGTTCACACCGGTATATACCCCGGCCCGGCGTCAAGCTGCCCTCTTCCGCACACAGCCTGTGAGCCAGAGCTCATGCCCACTTTCCCCCACCACCGAAATAAGCGGGCTGCGCCGGGCACAGCGGAAGGCCAGAGCAAGCGCTGCAAGCCCTGATGGTGGCCACACACAACTCTGGCTGACTCCGATCAGAGGGCACCCTGCTCAGCACCTGGCAGGGTGTGGACTGCAGGGGACCAGGAGGGCCAGGCCCTGTGATGCCCTCTGCTGGTGCTGTGGGACCACCATGCCTGGAACGCAGCTGCCCAGAACCTAGGGAGAACGCTGGCGCTGGCCTGGGATCAGTGTGATCTTCTGGGGCCACCTGGGCATACACCGGCTCTGATGACCCCAGGCAGGGCTGGCTGGACTCCAAGTGGGAAAGAGGGGCCTGTGTGGAGTGGGGACAGTGGCAGGGGACACCCACCCTGAGAAGATAAAAGCTTTCCAAGCAGATGTGACTTTACCATTGTTTAATGTACTGTGGATTCTGACTCGTGCGATAAGAACAGTATCCCCAGGGTGCTAGGCAGGGTGGTTCAGGAAAACTTGGGGAGGCAGCGAGAATGGGGCACAGGCAGTGGCTGCAGGACCTGCCCAGCTGGACAGGGCAGACCTGGTCCATCCTATCATGTGGGTGGAGAGAGGCAGGGTGACTCTCAGGGCCAGCAGTGGCTACCACTAGACCTGCCAGAGCATGAGGATCACTCTCGCCCCTGCCCCACTTTAGGGCAACTGGAGCGCTGAGTCGTTACCTCCACTAGGCAGGAGGGTGACAGCCCCCAAGCTTTCCTGGCTGTGACACCCAGGGGAGAGGTCCAGTCCTCAGAGGTCAGCTGTGTACCTGGCAGAGCCTCCAAAATGGGCCTATGTAGGCCCCCCCACCAAAGTATAGGAACTGTGGGGTGTCCAAGGGCCTCCAAAGGCGGAGCCCTTCCTGGGAAGAGGTTTGGGCACCATGATGGACAGGCTGACCCTCCTGCTGGCATACCTGGCGCTGGGCACTGTGGACAGGGTGCATGGAAGTCCCTGCAGCCCAGCTCAGCTATTGCTACCAAGGATCAGTCCCTTGCCACCATGCAAGGCGAGGCTGTCAAGGACAGGAGGGGACAGCCGGAGGCCCCTGCCACCCCCAGAAAAGCACCATGGAAACTGTTGCCTGGAACTGCCAGCCAGTAGAGGTTAGGGCCGGCTCCCGGGGCTGTCATAGAGCAGGGTGTCCACCTGGGCACGCTGTAGCCACAGGCGCCTCTGGGTGTCACTGAGCAGTGCCCGCAGTGAGTGCCCAGGGCGGCAGGTAGGCAGTGCCGTGCAGTGGGCAGCATGTAGCTGGTGGCAGGTGTCACAACACAGGGTGGGTAGAACACCGGGCACCAGACAACTGTGTGCCTGGTACCCCAGGGGCTCTGGCACAGGGCCATAGGCTGAGATTGGTTCCGCCTCCACCCGCCTGTGCCGGGGGCTGGCCTGACCTGGGCTCCTGGGGGCTTCAGGAGTGGCCAGGTCCCCAGAGCGGCTCAGCTCATGGCGCAGGGAGAGGAAGGAGAAGGCAGAGGGCTCAGGCTCCAGCTCTTCCTCCAGAGCCCCATAGGGTGGGCTGCTGGCCTGGGACAGCTCCTCAGCTGGGGGCTCCCAGGTGTGGCCCCCGCTGCCCCAGAGTTTGGCACTCTGTTCCCAGAGTGGAGGCCGGTAGGCCAGATCCACGGGGGGCGAGCCAGGGCCAGGTGAGGGCTCTCCGTACAGGCTGGCTTCCTCTGAGCCCTCATCCTCCTGCAGGTCCCGGTACATGTCCAGAGGTGCCCCAAAGGTGGCAGGGTGGCCCCTTGGGGGCAGGGGTGGTGGCTCCTCCTCCTGGGCCAGGCGCTGCTGCAGCCAGGCCACACAGGAGGCCACGTCCCCACTGGCCCGACGTGCCCGCAGCAGGTCCTCAGCTGGCAGCACACTGGTACCCAGCTGGGTCAGCACCTCCCCCAGGATCTCACATTCCAGCCGCAGTGCAAAGCAGCCAAGGGCCACCTGGACCAGCTGGCAGGCAGGGGGCGGGGCGGCGACCATCAGGCGGTAGTTGTCTCTGCGCACATAGCCCATCTTCTGGAAGCTCTGGATGAGGAGCTCCTCGGAGAGTACGCCCTTCAGCACATGCACGTAGCCCCCGGAGAAGGTCTGCAGAGGGGGGTATGGTCAGCAGCCACCCTCTGGGCACCCTGCGCTGCCTCCACAGCTGGCTTGTGATGCCAGTGCCCACCCTCGGGCTGGTCTGTTTGGGGCAGGCTGGATGACAGAGCTTTCAAGATTTAATTAAAAATACAGCAAGTCCCTGACTTACAAATATTTGAGTTGTGAACTTGTAGGTGTCCTTTTTAGACTCATGAACGAACCTGACTTGCAAAAGTGCTCCCAGAATGCACCTCGCTCCTAAGGGGGGGATACTGCAACAGACATACTGAGCTGGCTTACAGTGCACAACAGAGAATGCTACACTGAGAAGCTGTGTTCCCAGGGCCCACCCCCCCCCCCGCCCCCCCAGACACCTGCCCTCTAATTGTTCCCCTACATCAGCCGGTCTTTTGTTTCTGGCTATTTGTACCTGAGCAGGTATATGAATGAACTCTGCCCTGAACTACATCCCTAACTCATTCTTTTGAGGAAGGGTCTCAATAAGTCACTAAGTCGCCCAGAGTGGGCAGGAACTTGCGATCTTCCTGCCTCAGCCTGCCAGCGTGCTGGGATTACACAACAGTTAGCTGCCGCTGCCGTTTTTGAGACAAGGTCTTGCCATGTAGCCACGGCTGGCCTCAGACTCACTGAGCTCTCCCTGCATGTTGATCTTTCCCAACAGCAGTTGTGCAAAGATCTCCCTGCCAAAACGGACTTCGTGGTACCTTTTCCCTCAGTGTGGTATTCCACTGTGGAGGAACCGTTTTTAAAGCTCTCCAGAGACTAAGGTGCCGTCAGTGAGAGCGCAGGAGTAACAGGTGGGAAGGTGCTTTCTAAACTACAAAGCCTGGGAAGCCCAGAGGGCACCGCCAGGGCACCGAGAGGGCATTCCTCTTGGCCCTTGCGAGGATGGCACCGGCCAGACTGTAGGCACCGGATATGGCACTTCCCTTCCCGAAGCCCTGACCAGCTGGACCACGATGTCCCTTTTGTCAGCGGAAATGGCTCACTGATATTAGGCAACGCTCACCCTGCCCAGTGTGTGGGTGCCCGGGACCGGCCCGCCCGTCCCGCTCCTGTCCCTGTGGACCCTGACACGCTGCTCTAAAGGGTGAATGAAAGCTTTGGAACCTGGACTGGCAGGCGTCCCTGCCCGGCGGCCGCGCCAATCGGGAGGCTGCCGCTGCCATGACAACCGGCGGAGGCGTATCCCGCCCACGTGCTCACTGACGTCATCGCCTTCCCACTCCTCTCGAGGAGTTCAGGGCGCGCGCCGGCAGCCTGCCTCCCCTGGGCAATCCCAACCTCAGTGCCCTCCTTTGTCCGAGGACGCTCCCACACCCTTAAGGCGTCAGCATGACCGTGGGTCCTCGATGCCCGCGCACCCATCCTGGGGTCTCCACGGCCACCAGGGCTTTGAGAACCGGGGCAGGGTCCCAACCAGGCGGCGCCCACGCGCGTCTGCGCCTACCGCGACCCCCGGGCAGCTCGCACCTTAATGGTGGTGAACTCCTTTCGCCAGGGCAGCAGGTACAGGTGCACGGCCGCCAGCTCCAGCAACTCGAAGGCGCGCGCGAGGTCGCGCAGCGCGGGCGCCAGGTCGGCGCGGCCCCAGAGCCCGTCGGTGAGCAGCGCCAGCGCGTCGTCCTGCAGCGCGCCGTGCAGGTCGAAGTCCTCCACCAGGATCTGCCAGAGCACGGCGCGCAGCGAGGGGTCCCCGCACACGCCGGCGCGGCCACGCCGCAGCTCGCGCTCCAGGCAGAGGCGGTAGTCCTCGGACAGCGAGCTGCTGCCCATCCTGGGCCCCTCCTGGCCGTCGCGCACGTCTGGAGCCCAAGCCCACGGCCACCGAGGCGTGCGCGACCTCCAGCGCGACCGGCCAGCGCCCCTCTGTCCAGGAGGTGCTGGCGCCGCTCACCGTGAGCCTCCTCGGCGGCGCGCGCTTCCGCTGCGAGAGGCTCGGCCCCCAGCCCGCGGCCGCAACGTCGGGGCGGGGCTCGGCTCGGGACCAACCCAGAGGTGTGGGCGTGGCCTGGCGGGGCAGGGGCGGGGCTTTGGCTCCCGCCCTCTCAGCCCTGCGCGGGCGGGGCTTTGGCTCGGTGCAGCCCAGGTATGGGCGGGGCCTGGCTCCGGGCCGCTCCAGCCGGAACCGGGCCACCCTGGGGAGGTCCGGAGGTCCGCTGCGGTCCTGCCTCGCGGGACGCTTGCGGGAGCTGCTTTACTGGCTCTTGGTCCCGCGTAGACCGTCTGTTCCTCGGGGCTATACATGTCAAGGCTGCAGGGACCCGGGAGCGCTCGGTCGGTGCCCTTGCCTCGTGAAGCGCACTGCTTGCGCCGACCCTCGTAGCTTGCTGGTGTCTGTGGCGGGAGGAAGCAGGTCCCAGGGTCGGGGCCTTCGCCTGGCCAGGCGGGGATTGGCTGGGGGCGGGGTCCCAGCGCTTTCATTCTTTTTATTTTGGTTCTCTGACGGCTTTGTTCATTTTTTAAGTTTGATGTAGGGTCTTGGTAAATCAGTTGCCTTCGGCCCCAGCGGTCCACGCAGCTGGGATTCCCTGCGTGCTTCACCCACAGCGACCGCCTCCTGCATGGTGCTGTGCACCTGAGATCCCAGCTACTGCGTAGGCTGAGGAATGAGGATTGAGAGCTCACACCAGCTGGGCAAGAGCCTGTCTCAAAATAAAAAATAAAAGCTAAAGATGTAGCTCGGCGCTTCCTCGGTTAATTCCCACTACGAGAAAAATATTTAAAAAGCAGCCTTGGGCTGGAGATGTAGTTCGGAGGTGCTTGCCTGGCGTGCATAAAATTCCAGGGCTCTTTCTTTCATAGTGCACTTATGCTATAAAAAGGAAGGCATAAAACTACCAGCCATGGGGCTGGGGAGATAGCTCAGTGGCATAGGCACCTGCCTGGCAAGCGCAAGGTCCCGAGTTCGATCCCGGGTACCGCATGCAATGCTGACCAGGTGTGATGTCACATGCCTATAATTCTAGAGAGGCTGAGGCAGGAGGATCAGAGCGGGTCTGAATTGCGTAGCGAGATCCTGTGTCAAGAAAACAAAGACCAACCAGACAATCCGTGGGCCAAGTCATTGGCAGGGGTCTGAGAGTTTGCAAAGCCGGCCCCATCCAGGTTTTCTCTGGGCTTGCAGGGCGTTTTCTTTCCCTGGCTTGAGTCTCTCTGCCTCGGGAAGCCTTTGACGTCCCATCACTCGCACAGTTCAACAGCGCTGCACCGCTCCTGTCTAGGCCACGACAGAGCCACGCGTTTCCTCAAGACCTGTCTGGCTCAAGGCGCCTTCCTGCTCCTCTGAAGTTTCACTTGGTTATTTTCAGTGATTTCAAAGGAAACTTTCTAAATGTTGTAACCACGCAGGCAGAGCTCCTGGAAGCTTGTAACTGGTTACCACTCACGCAAGCTGTCGCCATGAACCTGCTCAGGTGAAAATGTGGGGGAAAAGGGCTTGCAAATACACTTGAACAGCTGGTTCCACCTGGATAGCTGCTTGGGACAGGTGCGTTCTCCTTTGCCTTTCCTGTTGGTGGTGGTTGCTGTCACCCCTTTGGGTTTGAGGACAGACTCGCAAAGTCAGAAACCCCATCCACACACAGCTGCAGCCAGTGGTGTGAGCTGGCCAGGGCCCAGTCCACCCCACAGCTGTCTCACCACACACTCAGCATTGTCCAGCTTTCCAAAATGTCCCCAAGTCCAGTGAATATGTAGTTGTATCTTTTTTTTTTAATGTATTTAGGACAGGGTCTACAGGATCTCCCTCCACACACAGATCAGACCCGTAGCGATCCTCCTGTTTTCAGCCTCCCAAGGGTTGGGATTACAGGCTTGAGCCACCATGTCCAGTCTCATTCACCCTCTCAACACACCCCAAGGGCAGGGCTGGCACAGCACTGCCAGGATTGAACCCTGGCCCCCGAGCCTGCCTAAGCAGGTGCATTAGTCTGCAAAGCCTCAAGTTGCATCTTTTACTATTTTAATTTCTACTTCTTTGTGGGAGACCATCTTGAGGCTGAGGAGAGGCTGCTATTAACTCACAATTGGCAGCTATTAATATGAGAAAGTCCAAGGCCTACGGGACTGGAAGAGGCTTGGCTCAGCATCCTGGGTGAAACCCACCATCATGCCACCAGCCCTGGAAGAGGCCAGCAAACAGCTCATGCTGCTCTGGTGCCTCAAACCTGGGTAAACGCTGTGGCCGAGGAAGGCATGGTTCTAGCCACTTTCCCCCTCATTCACAGGCCCTACATCATCAGCAGATCAGCCTCACTTCCCTTTGTCCTGTGCAAGCTCATTACTTATGTTGAAATGCCAGTAAGTACAGACAGCACCAAGCTTTCGGCCCCTGCCCCCATCAAACTCTGACCATTCCTGTCCCTTGTCATGGATGTGTATCTCTGGTTCACCCTTGTGCTATAACCCTTTGCAGGGGATGGGGGCTCAGGCCAGGGCCCCAGGGTCTTGTAGTGCAGGCTGGCCTTAAACTCATTACACAGCATAGATTGACCTTGAACTTGTGGCAGTCCTCCTGCCTCTGCTCCTGAGTGCTGGGATTACAGGTGTGTGCCACCACACCAGCTCAGTTGTGATTTTGAACTCCATATATATGTGTGTATATATATATATATATATATATATATATATATATTTTTTTTTTTTTTTTTTTTTTTTTTTTTTTTTTTTTTTTTTTTTTTTTTTTTTTTTTTTTTTTTTTTTTTTTTTTTTTTGGTAACACTGCTGAGGACTTTGCGGGGCACAATTCTAGCGCTTTTCACTTTGCCACAGTCTTGCTAAGTCTCAAACTTGCCTGACTAGGTTCTGAACTTGTGATCTTCCTGCCTCAGCCCCTAGTACACTAGGATTTTTTAAAAAAGTTTATTTTATTTTTTTAAGCCACATTTATTTGTGTTATGGCCGGCTCAGCCTTTCCTGGGGGGGGGGGGGCGGCGCAGCATGTGGAGCCTGGGATCGAGCCGTGGTCTCTGCGGTGGCCTCAACTTCCCGAGGCATGTGCATTAGACCGCTGAGCCATCTCACCAGCCCGGTATACTAGGATTATGGATGTAGAGTGTTTTGTTTTCGCCTCTGGATACATAGCCCATCTGAAGCCATTGCTGTTTCTTGTAACTGGGATTCCTGCCTTTCCTGATTTGCAGGATTTCCGGTGGAAACAGTCTGTTCCTCATCTGTGTTCTATTTTTTGCTATGAAAGGCTTTTTTTTTTGGCTGGCTTATGCCGCCTTAGGGTGGGTCTGGGGATCGAACTGCCGTCCCCTGTGCCCGCCTGGGATTGCCAGTGCAAGCGCTTAGACCACTGAGCTAACCTGAAAGCCCTGTCTGCTATGCCTGAGGAAGGCCCAGGGCTGCTGCAGTCACGCGCAGGCCACAGCAGCCTCACTGCGAGGTCGCTCTGTGCAGGCTCACTGCCCCGTCCTGTCTCCAAAGCAGTGCTTTACTCAACGCTGAGGCCTCGGCGGGGACGTCGGATGCCAGCTCTGTCAGCTTCCGCTCGGCGCCCAGCCACCCGCTTCCCTGTAGTGGCCTGAGTTCCCAGGCCCCTTCCTTTCCTGCCTCGCTGTTCTACAGGCCTGCCATCTGGGCACCACGTGCCTCTCCCCACGTGGAAGTGCTGCCACTATAGGGCTCTGGTCTGTGTCCTCCCCCATGGGATACACGGCCAGCTTAAGGTCCTGTGTCCTCCTGTGGGGACATACAGCCACCTCAAGGCCCTCGCGTGCACAGGCAGAAGTGGGGCCATCAGGGGAGGTCCATGTGCTATGCCGCTTGAGCCCATGTCCATGGGTAGAATATTCGCCTGTCGTGGGGCACTCCATGCCACTACCTGGGGCGTCTGTGGGATGCCCTGCGGGAAGCGCGACCAAAGCACATCATTACCATGTCCCTGTGTGACTTGATCCCAAGGCTCCTAGGTGGTGCTCTGGTGGGGCTGAGCTCTACTGGACAGCAAAGCCCATACTGTCCCGCCAGAGCAGCCCTTCTTCAACACAGAGGGTCTCGGAAGCTGTGCTGCCTGATCCTGGGCCCGCGAGTGGAGATGGAGGAGCCACACCAAGCAAACCGCAGTGACCTCTTTATTTTGGGCCCCGTAGGTAGCCACATGGCCAGGAACTCCTGGCCTTACCCTGACCTGGGAAGAGCAGGACAGGTGGGAGTTGGCCAGGGCCTAGAATACCCATCAACCACACAACCATGATGAGGTGAGCAGGAGGCTCCTGCCAGGGAGGGGTACAGTTCCAGGCCCATACTCCAGCAGGAAAGCCACAGCCAATAAATAAACAGCAGGGTATCCCCCACTGTGCCCGGGCTCAGGCAGTGGAGGGGCGCTCTTGCTCTGACTCTGGTCCCTCTGTGTGGTGCCCCCGAGGGTGGGCAGCTCTAGGCTTCCTTCCTAGGACCTCTCAGTGGTGGGCTTGGAGCTGACATGCCTGTACGGCTGCAGAAAGAGGATGCCCTGGGCCTCGGGGGCAGCTGTGGGCCAGGAAGGGGACCAGAGCTGGGGCTCCACCACAGCTCACTGCCCCCGGTGCTGGCATCTGAGTGCAGAGCAGCAGGGCACCAAGAAGCAGTCTCTAGCAGGTTCTGCCGTGGCCCTGGGGTGCAGCCTCGATTACTTGCCCAGGGGCCGCCGCGGCAGCAGCTCTACGTAGTTCAGGGCGCTCTGCAGCGATGTCAGGCAGTAACCCTCCTCTCCAATCAGGTACCTGACAAGGCAGCCAAAGGACAAGTGTCACCTGAAAGGGACAGGCAGCCGCCCTCCCATGCTCCCACAGGCTAGGACTGGGCTGAGGGGACCACTGCTACGTTTATTAGAAGGCCTCTCCCCACCACCTGTCCTTACCCTTGGATGGCAGGGCTGGGGACCAGCCCTGGGACATGGCTGCCCTTGAGGACAGGCCCTCCCCTCCTGTCTAAGGCCTTGGGGGCGTACTGTGGTCAGCGTTCCACTGCAGCCTGTTGTCTGCCAACCACTAGCTTGGATCACAGGTGAGGCACCTGCTGCCCAGGTCTTCCTTTGGGGATCCCTGCCCCCAACCTGGGGCTTCTTACCCCTCATGGGTGAATTCCTCCAGGGCTGCACACTCTGATACCAGCTGGGGAAGGCCGCTCCTCAGCACCACAAAGGACAGGATGGGCAGCAAGTCATCCGCGCCACTGCCAAGAAGGGGCACCACGGCTCGTGGGCTCTGGACCCGAGCAACCACCAGCTCCCCAAATCCGTGGCCCTGGGCCGGCCTGGCCCAGCTGGCTGCTGTCCCACCCTCTAGTGGTGCAGGGCACGAGGAGTGCCAAGCGTGTGGCAGGGCCAGTGTGCACGTGTGGCACTCTCCTGCTCTTCTGGTCCTGGGACCACGCAGGTTCCTGAGTGCCCCTCCTCTTTGGGGTCCTGTGCCAGCTACAGGAGATTGCCGAGACTGGGGCTGCTCAGCTCAAAGCCAGACCTCCAGAGCCACCCTAGGAGGTCCATGTGCACCGAGAGCACCGCGAGGCTGCATGGCACTAGGCCTGGCAGCCTTCTAGCCTGTAACTCAGGATAGTACAGGGGACCCAGCTTTGCCCCTTGGCATCTGCTGCTGGCCCCCTGCAGGGCTGCACTGCCCCCAGTGTACAGAGGAGCACTGTACAGCTGAGCTCCATCTGGGGCTCGGCTGAGCTGGGGTCAGACTTCTGCACCTGCAGTGACAGGCGTCTTCGTGACCTGCCCTGGGCCCAGGGCAAAGCAGCAGGAAGCAGGGCTCATGGGCTCGGAGGGGGACACTGGCTCTGGACCAGGAGGCTGCTGACCACAGCTGAGCCTGGGGTGGGGCTCAAGGCAGGATGAGGCATTTCAGGGCTCATGGCTCAGGTGGGAACCATCCAGGACATGCTGGAAAGCCCGGCTGGGGAGCAGTGGAGCACCACTCCCTGAGCTCCCTCTAGGGTGTTCATGAGAACCCAACTGCAGGCTTTGGGAGGCGCAGCCCCAGTTTGAAGAAGCCTTGGTCCATCCAGGAAGCTGGGATGTGGTCATGGTGGGAGCCTGCCCTCTCTGTGCCACCTCCCCCATGGCAGGACCAGCTCTGGATGTACCCAAAGAAGCCGGGCCTAGGCTTGTGGGCCAGGAACAAGGCAGGGCCGTCCTCCCCGCCCCCAACCTCTGTAGGACGGGCTCAGGTCCAGGACTCCCAGGGCTGTCTAGGACTCACATGGCAGCTGCAGGGACGTGGGGGCCAGCTTCAGGCGTAAGCTCCTGGGCACGGCAATAATCCTCAGCACAGACGCAGATGACCCTCAGGGTCCGCACTGCGACACAGACACGGGGTCTGTTGCCTGGGCATTCGTTCTCTCCCAGGGCTGCCCACCCTTCTAGGGAGAGCCAACACATTGGGGATGCACCCCTCAGAGTGAGGCCGTGGCCCAGGGGAAGGCATCAGGTATCGTATCTGACTACACCCACTTGCTCCTCAAACTCCCATACCAATGCACCCCAGCTTCTTCTGGGGGCAGCTCTCCAGAACCAGCAGCCCCAGCTCCTGGGCTGCACTGCAGTAGGGGTAGCTGGCAGCACCCTTGCCCTCAGGGCCTGGGGGCAGGAGCCTGGCGGGGATGCCCAGGGCTGTAGGGGACGCATTCCGGTACAGCTCCATGCTCCTGCTCAGGGCGGCCTCCCGTGCGTGGTACACGTTCCTAGGGCAGACAGGTCAGGCTCAGCCACCCCAGAACCTCAGCCTGGAGGCCTGGGGCGAGATGGCGATGAAGACCCAATTATGGAGAGTGGGCAGGGCCCACCTGAAACTAGAACCCCCGGGGGCAGTCTCAGCGAGCAGGAAGAGAGCAGGCTGCGGCTGATACCGGTGCAGGCCTCAGACATGGCAGCAGGTGGTGCCAGGCATGGGGCTGGCGAGCAGCCTAGGGCTGTACCTGTACAGGGCCAGCAGCAGAGGCCACAGCGGGGAGAAGAAGGGCTCCTCGAGACTGGCCAGGCAGCGGTCTTTGCAAGCAGCTGTGTTCAGGCTCTCAAAGGCTAGGAGGGTCAGCGAGAGCAGCCTGTCTGCCGGGAGTAGAGCAAGGACTTCCTCAGGGCCCTCCTGGCTAAGCCTGGAGCTGGTCCATCCAATCCACGTGGCCTGGGTCAGAGCCCAGCTTCCCCCCTGGCCCCCCAAGTGTGAGCAGGAAGGGAGGAAGGCTTCTTTGGGAAAGGACCCGACCAGGTCTGCGGCCCAAGGGACTTCAGAATCTCAGGAGGGGGTGGGTGGGGCAGGGAGCGCAGTCAGCAGCGTGGAAACATTACAGTGGCTCCTCCCTGCCGGGCTCCAAGCCTGCATCGCTGGAAGGTACTCGCTGGCGCTGGCGGCCTAGCACCCAAGGGGAAGGCTGGGGGCTGAACCACAGACACGAGATGAGTGGCCCAGTCTTCTCAGTGAGAAGCTGCGAGCCCTGCCCAGGGGCAAAGCCACGGCCACCTGCCGACTACAGACCCTGGTCAATCACCACAGCGAACTGCACTGCGGCAAACAAGCCAGGCGTGAGCAGGCCAGGCCTCACAGGCCCGTGTGGCCCAGGGAGGGCGTCCCTGGGGATACAAGCAGGGACTGGGCTGCCAGCACTGCCAGCTCACCGATGGCATTGTGAATGTCCTTCACCGTGTTCTTCAGACACTCCAGCAAGGGCTTCCTCTGTGGCACCTGGACCTGTGGCTCAGCCTGTGCCCTGGAGCCCCAGCTGCACCTCTCGGATTTAGCCAGGAACTGTTCCAGGTCCTCAAAGGAACTGTCCTTGTCAGGTAGGCGGGACAAGGTATCTGCCAGGGGTGAGGGTGGCCTGCCTGGGCTATTGTCTTCCCCTTTGTCCAGGGGCCTGGGGAGGAGTGGAGGGGTGGCAGGGGGTCCGTCCTGGGGCTGTGGGGCCACACTGGGCTCGGGGGGAGACAGCATGCAGTACAGACTCTGGGAGGAGCGGAGGCGCCGGCTCCCGTTAGCCAGCGGCCTGTCGGCTTCTGGGGGCAGGGAGCAGCACCCTGGGGTGGACAGAGCGCCGACACCGCCCCGGCTGACGGCCGGATACAGCGCGCTGTACACGGCACACTGCAGTTTCTTCAGCAGCTGCGAGATCGGGTGGTCAGGAAGGCTGCAGGGAGAGAGACAGCTGCTGGGCAGGGCGCAGCCTCGCCCACCCTGTCCCACCGGCCACAGTGGTCACCGTGGAGCTGCACAGAGCTGCAGTGTACTCGCTGGCCTCGAGCCTGGGGCCGAGGAACCTGACCGGGGTGAGCCTCACGCCCTTGTCGCTGACATCTGTATCTACGAGCTGTCTCCCTGTCAGAGACCCACATGAGAACCTACTGGTGGACGTCTCAAACAGGGTGCGACCAGCCCCCTCTAGAAGGCCGAAGAAAGGGAAAATCCTGCGCAAAGGCAGACGAGACACAGCCAAGTCCCACGGGGGGTGCCCCTCCCCCTGTGGCCTTTCCACCCCGACAGCTACCTTCCCGGCCCTCCTAAACTCTCTTTCTGGTTGTCCTTCCATGCCACCAAGAAAGCGGCAGCAAGGACCAGGTACCTGAGCAGGTGAGACACCAGGCTGGTCACCAAGGACAGGTCCCCTGGGCTCCTCTTGAGTTTGGCCCTCCAGTGCTTTGGCCAATCCTGCAGGACAAGGGGCCTTGGAGGAAAGCACAGTGGGTCCCCACGATGGGACACCCCTTCACCTCCCTAGGTGTAGGAGGACCCTGGCTCCCGGCCCACCTGCTCAGCCCAGCAACACTCACGTGGTCCTGCTCATACTCGAGGATGGCTGCGTAGAGGGCCCGCTGTTCCCGCTCCTCAGGGGTCAGGGCGACCTGACTACAGAACCTCCTGGCAAGGAAGGACAGGCTGGGGCTCCAGGCTGGACAAGCAGGTACAGGAATCCCACCAGGCCTCCCCATTTGGCCCCGGCCAGGAAGGAGCTGCACCTGTTGGCAGCCTCCTGGAGCCGCAGCCGGCGTTCCTCCATCTTCCGCTGCAGCTGGGATGGCAGAGTTAAGGGGCCAGCGTGCCTGACCTGGGCTCCCGCTACCGCTTCCTGGACCCGCATCTGCTCACTGCAGCACGCACCACATCCCAGGGGGGATGACTACCAAGGGGCCGCTGGGTGAGTGGGCAAGGCCAGAGTGACAGGGACTAAGGGAGAGAGACTGTTCCCAGGGGAGGTGCGCCCAGAAAGTCACGTCTCTCAGAACCTGAGGATGGTGGGCAGCTGCTGTGCTAGGCGGAGGACAAGCACCTGCTGAGGGCCCCGGGAACACCTCCCAGGGGACACACTTCCCACAGCTTCCGCCCCGCTTCCCCTCAGCCTCTTCCCTCAGGACAACAGGAGCGATCAGAAAGGATGCCGTCTCCTCTCGGGCTCTGGCAATCACCAGGTTCTCCATCATCTGCCGCTGCAGAGACAGAGTCTAGGAGGCAAGGAGGGGTAAGGCAGCTCTTCCCACTGCCTGGGACCCTCCTGGGCAACGTGGTTTTTTTGTCTTTTTGAGACAGGGTCTCGCTATGCAGTTCAGGCCAGCCTTGAGCTCACTTCTGTAGCCCAGGCTGGTCTCGAACTCACTCTAATCCTCCTGCCTCAGCCTCCCAAGCGCTGGCATGACAGGCGTGCACCACCACGCCCGGCTCCTCCTGGGCAACTTGGGCCCTGCTTGGGTTCTGCTCACCAGCGAAGTCTTCTGCATGGCCTGGCTGGGGTCCAGACGGGCCATCCGGGCTTCGTAGGTGGCCTTCAGTTTCTGGTTCTGTAAGGAGGCCTCCTCCAGCGGTGTCAGCTCCCTGGAAGTGGTGACAAGCTGCCACCCAGACCAGGAAGCCCAGGAGTGCTCGAGTGAGCCCAGAGGCTTCCTCTGAAGCCCTCCTGACGTCGCTGAGACCAGGGAGGAGAGGTGGTGGTGGCAAAGCAGAAAGGAAACGTGGAGGAGTCTGTGGTGGGCTGCAGGTACCTGTCCCTTGTAATCGGCCATAAGTAATGGCTTCAGTAACACCAGAATTTTTGGTTTCTCACAAGAAGCTTGACCTCTGGAGTTTATAAAAATCAACAACACAAACCTTGTCAAAGGCATGGGGCAAGCCAAACAGGGAGACTGGTTTGCAACCACAAAACAGACAACTCTGCCTGTTCCCTGGGGTGTGGAGCTCTGACACAATAAGCTCCTCCATGGGGTGGAGGACCAAGACTGCAGCCCACGCTTGGCCCTGCCCTGACGCTGCGGATGCAGACGAGGTGCCTGGGTGCCCAGCAGCGGGCATGAGGAGCAGACCGCAAACCGCCCAGGGGCTTTTGCCTTTGGGCATCTCTCACTAGTATCTGCTATCTTTAAATACGATGTCTCTCCCATTTCTTTCTTTCTTTCTGTCTTTTTGAGACAGGGTCTCGCTATGCAGTTCAGGCTGACCTTTAGCTCACTTTTGTAGCCTAGGCTGGCCTTGAACTTGCACTGATCCTCCTGCCTCAGCCTCCCAAGTGCTGGGATTACAGGTGTGCTACCATGCCCAGCTCCATTTTCGTTTTGTAGAACTTCAAAAAAAAAAGTGTATGTTGGACCTTCCCTTTCTTGTGTTTTCTGTTTCTGTGATACCTGCTGGGTAAATTTTGACTGTATAACCAACTTATTTTCTGTTCAGCTGGATCCACTCTGTGGTTATAAACTTGTCTACTCATTCTTTTTTTTTTTTTTATTTTTTGTATCATGGCTGGCTCAGCCTTCCCCAGGAGTAGGTAGGGCTGGTGCAGCATGTGGTGCTGGGGACTGAACTGATCTGCGGTCCCTGTGGTTGCCTAAGCTTGCCTAAGCAGGCGCTTTAGACCACTGAGCCATCTTGCCGGCCCCTGTCCACTCATTCTTGAATGTATGTATGCACCTCTCCCAGACAATATAATTTTGTTTCCAACTAGTTTTTAAAAATCACTGCAGTATTATACCCTTGTTTCTTTCATTCTAATGTTTTCTTCATTTGCTAGCCTGATTTTAGTTTCTTGCTCCTTACAGGTGATTTAAAATTTGTCTGCTGCTTCTCTAAATACAGAGAACACTTTAATGTAGGCCTGACAGTTCCACCAGAAAGCTTTGCAGTTCAGTTTCTTCTCTCATAGTTTCTGTCTTTCTTTTCTTTTTTGGTACCGGGGATCGAACTCAGAACCTCGTGCTTGTCAGGCAGGCACTTATGCTACTGAGCTATATTTGTGGTTCTTTCTTTCTTTCTTTCTTTTTCTTTCTGACTTCTCTCATGCTTCATGTTTCCTTTTGTGCTCCACTGTCTCTATATATCACCAATTTTATTAGAGATCAAGGTTCTTTCTTCCTAAAAAGATTTGCATCTTGGGGCCGGCAAGATAGCTCAGCGGTCTAGAGCGCCTGCTTAGGCAAGCGCCAGGCCAACAACAGGTATTTCCTTCTGTAGGTACTGCAAGATGAGCACAGTGCACCTTGGGCACGCCAGCCTCTCTCCCCAAGCTCCAGCCTCCACCTCTGGGACCCACTTAACTAAGTCCTCCACAGTGAGCTAACTTTGCCCCACCTCTAAACCCAGCCACAGGCTCTGCATACCTCCCATTTGCCATCTTACTTCTTAGAGTTTTGGGACTCTACTGCCTGAAGTTTCTGGAAGATCTCAGGGGGCAGGAATGGAGAGAGCTTCCCTCCTTCATCTGAGCACACCCGGCGGTGTCGGCCAGAAGGTGGCGCAGGAGCAGCCATGGGCGCCGCTGGCTTAAGGAGCGTCTTCCCTGCAAGCCACAGACATACAAGGCAGGGCTCAGCCCAATAGGGCTGAGCAGACAGATGCTGGGGCCACGCAGGACAGTTCCCTCATATGGGCACCCACCGAGCTTGGCAGCTGTTGACTGGGCCCGCTCCAGACACTGCTCAGCCAGCTTTAGCATCTTCGAGGTGTCAGGGGGCATCATGTCCCAGGCGTCTGGGGCAGGGATGAGAACACTGGTTACTCTCAGCATCACCATGAGTCAGGTCCTTGCTGAGATGCAAACAAGGATGTGGAGAAGCTCACTCTCTTCAGACCTAACGTGCCCAGGACAACCGTCCACGCCTCGGTTCCCACACTGACTCCTGCCCATCTGCTGGAACATGCTCTGGCCCTATGGCTCCCAGTAGCTCCCAGGATGGCTGGCTCACCCCTAACCCTTCTCTCCTTGTTCCTGGCACTGGTGCAGGCTCCACTGTCCTTCCCGCAGAGCATCCTGAGCCTCCCCTGTACTGGCCTCTCTCCCAGAGCTCATGAACTTCCTTTCACCTACCCAAGGCACATGCATGTGCCCACATCCCTGGGCTGCGAGCGCTCCTATCTTTGTGCAGCCCACTCCTCCCTGCCCTGGGCCAGGATCTTGTTCCACTCAAGGACCTTAGTGCTACTCCCGTCAAACTGTGGCTTCTCAGGCTCATGGACCACCTTTTGCTATGGATCAGGCTGGAAGCACTCAGGAGAGCCCAGGCTTGGACCCGCTGAGGCGCAGCAACGGCAAGGCTGTCGCACCTTTAGTGGATTCCTCCAGTAGCACCTGGGAGATGTAGTGGATGCTCCTCAGGTACTCCACGTACGCCTCCTGTGTCCAGGGAGAGAAATGCTGGTGCTCAGGCTGATGCAGCACAGAAGGATGGCTGCATCGCGCTCAGCCCGTGCCCTTGTGGAAGACACAGGAGCAGCAGAGCCTGCTGGTTCAGAAGCACCCAGACTGGCGGGCAAGGGGCAGAGACAGCAGCCGCGGGGTCCCAGACTCCCAGGAAAAGTCGTCAGAGCACTTCTTCCTACAACTTCCACACTGGGCAGTGAGAGCAGAGCCCACACGGGCGTCCATTTCTCCTCTCACTGTCTTTCTCAGGCAGATTTAGTGGGCCACAGAGAAGCGGCCTCAAGTTTTTCACTTTGTGCGAAAAATTTCCTTCCTGTGTAACTGAGTCTATTCATTTCGTGACATAGGAGAAGTATTTCCTGAGAGGACACCGAGTGAGGTTGCAAATCTCAGGCAAGTCTTCTGGTTTAGGTTAAGGGGATCCCTTTGCACACAGGAGCCTGGAACCCTGAACCCTGCATTCCTAGGATGTGACAGCTCTGCCTAGGCGCCAGCAGAGCTAGGGCATCGGGAACCACGGCAGATGCGTTTGTTTTAGCCCAGCTGTAAAGTCTGCACCTCTGTGAAAGCGCAGTATACATTTCGGACAGGATTTCTGACGTATAAGGTAAGCTGGTGTCCTAGGAAACACCTGGGAGCACTGGACGCTTTTCCAAGCATACGCGGATTCCTTCCCCGTGGGCAGCCGGGGTGGCCCCGTCCGCTTTTCACCTGCCCTCTCTTGCCTGGGTTTCCTCACAAGCGACCTCTGCGCGCGACAGTCGGCCTCTCAGGATGAGACCCGATCCGGCTGCAGTCTGCCCGGGACGCCCGCGCACGCACTCACAGGTCTGCCCGTCACGCGTCCCGGGGCTGCCTCGGAGACGCCCGGATTCGCTTCACAATCTCGGCCCGAAGCTGACTCAGTGACCAGATGGGGAAGCGAGGCCAGGAGCGGCTCCGAGACCCGAGTTTGCAGTCGCCCGCAAGGCCGCCCAGCCCTCCCGTAGCCCGCCCGCTCTGCCCTGCTCACCCGCGGCCGGTTGCCGGTGTCCAGCTCTATGGCTCCGTTGGCCATCTTCATAGCGCTCTGCAGGGGCTTCGCGGCGCTGTCCCCGGCGGCAGCTGCCATGGCGCTGGGCGGGGGAGGTGGCGATGGAGGGGCGGGGCGGAGCGGAACGCAGTGTGCGCGGGCACCGGGGCCGCACGAGCCGCTGAGAGGAGAGGGACGTGGGTGCACTTCCGGCGGGCGTACTTCCGGAAGACCCGCCCCCAAGCCCATCTGGGTCGGTGAGGTAAAGTGACGACGGCGTGGGAGGCGGGGCTTGGGGCTGGTCCCCGGCAGGGGCTGGGAGGCCCGCGACCGGCCCTTCCACGCAGTGGCCGTGCGCACCTCTCCGTGCTCGGGGTTACGGTCCGCTGCTCGCGCCCCCAGCCTTGCCGGGGCGAGGGCCGAGAGCAGCAGGCCGCCTCTCTCGGCAGCCTGTGGCGAGTTCTCCGGCCCCCACAGTGGGCAGCCGCGGGCACTGTCATCCCCAGGCCGGAGAGGGCCTGCTCCCCGCCTCGGCCTCCCTTCGCGGCGCGCTGAGCCGTGCCGAGGCGCGGCTCTAGTTCCTCTAGGCGCGCAGTCACCGCGGGCCGAGCGGAGCCGAATGTGACTGAGCGGACACACCGAGAGGGCCCGAGCGGAGCCGAGCGGAGCCGAGCGGGCCGATGCGACGGTGCCGAGAGGAACCGAGCTCGCCGGCGAGCGGGGCCGAGTGGGACCGAACTCAGCCGAGCGGGGTCGAGCGGAACTGAGCGTTCGCGGCCGGGCGGAGCCAAGCCGTACCGAGCGCCCCCGCGCCGGCCCTTGGGTCGCCCGCCGCCATGAAGCGGGACCGGCTCGGCCGCTTCCTGTCGCCGGGGCCCGCCCGGCCGCGCGGGGGCGCGGGCAGCGGGCGCGGGCGGGGCCGCCCAGCCCGTGCAGACAGCGCGAACTTGGCGGCGCCGGCGCTGGGCTGGACCTCGGCGCAGGTCTGCGGGGATCCCATCGAGGAAGGCGCGGACGAGGCAGGTGGGTCTCGCGGCGCCCCGCGGGCCCGCGCCCTCGCCGCCCCATTATGCTCTGAGCCGGGTTCCTCTGGCCACGGCCTTGGCCAGGCGCTTGTCTTGTGTCCCGAGTTCTAGGGGTTCAGAATACTAGGGGCAGCCGGACAGATCTGGGGTCTGCCCTCTTTGCGAGTGCGCCCTTGAAATCACTGCCCGACCTCTCCGGACCCTTATGGATTGAACCATCCGGAAAGGAGAGCTGTGTGTGTGAGCCGCGCACTGGGGCCCCCAGCGCAGTGCACTTCGGTGGGGTTTACGAACTCCTGCGTGCTCACGTTTAGTTCTTCTAGGAGCAGGAGAGGAGGTGATTGACGCAGTCAGCAGACAGAAAACCGAGGGTGGACAGCCCAGGCGGAGGCAGCGCTTACATTTCTGAACTCACAGGAGTGGTGTGAGCAGAAATGGATGTGAAAGTACTTCAAGTTTGGAAGGTTTCTTGGCCCGGCCGGCCTCCAATGGCTGAATGTTGTGCTGAAACCGGACCCCAAGGTGGCCCCCAGGGCCTGAATTTGAGGGGATTGGGTAGGCCCTGGGAGGGTACTTCACCAGTTGCAGAGGCTGGCTGGGGAGCATAGGTTTCAGGGTGCAGGCTCCAGCTGCCCCTGAACTGGTCTGAGTGTCCTGCGCTTGGGAGTCAGGTTCATTTGTCAAGTGTTGACATCTGCTTTGTCCAGGAACAGGCCGGGCTCTTGCCACGGGGCACTGTCGCCTCTGCCACGGGAAGTTTTCCTCACGGAGTCTCCGCAGCATCTCCGACAGGGCATCCCGAGATGGCCCCGAGAAAGCTTCCCCAGGAGAACGTGTCTTCATCAGGGACTTCCAGCACCTGCTGGGTGTGCCTGTGCACCAGGACCCGTCCTTGTCCCAGTTCATCTGCAAGAGCTGCCATGCCCAGTTCTACCAGTGCCACAGTCTCCTCAGGTCCTTCTTGCAGAGGGTCAACATGTCCCCATCA
Source organism: Capromys pilorides (assembly GCA_004027915.1). Taxonomy (NCBI): domain Eukaryota; kingdom Metazoa; phylum Chordata; class Mammalia; order Rodentia; family Capromyidae; genus Capromys; species Capromys pilorides. The sequence continues at coordinate 13,427 of PVKN010000307.1, read as the reverse complement.
GGCCCGCGGAAGTCTTGTGCAAAGTAGGCCTTTATTGGGTTATTCGGGAGACATTTAGCCCCCTGTGTGCCGGGTGTTGCTGTAGGGCCTGGCTGTCCTGTGGTAGGAACCTCAGGGTAGGGAGGACAGACTGTGCCCACTCTGCATCAGCAGCTCTCCTACTGCTGGTAGATGAGCATGGAGGTGCACGGGGCGGGGCAAGGTTTGCTTTGGGTCCTAAGGCCCAGAGGCAGCCTGAACTGGAAAGGAGATAGGGTTCCTGATAAGAGGGTCCCAGGGAGACAGCTCGGGAGGCTTGAGACCTCTAGGCCTGACAGACAGGGAGCTCTGTGGGCCTTGGTTCCTTCTCATAGCCACCCTGGTCCTTTGCAGGGTTGGTGCTCAGGCTCCCGCGGCAGCAGAGGAAGGAGTGTGTCTGGGTGAGTCTGGCCCTGGTGTGGGCGTTTTGCGGGTGGGCTGTGAGCTGGCCAGCCCAAGGCCTGACTTCCTTGTTGACTCTCCTCAGTGGATCTGATCACCTCGACTCCCCGGTGCCTGCATGGCTTAGTGGGGTGGGTGCACGGACATGCAGCCAGCTGTGGGGCCCTACCCAGCCTTCAGAGAACACTGTCGTCCGAGTACTGCGGCATCATCCAGGCGGTATGGGGCTGCGATCAGGGCCACGACTACACAATGGATACCGATTCCAGCTGCAGAGCCCTCTTGCTGGACAATACGTTGGCGGTCAAATGGTCGTGGGACAAGGAGATGGCACCACGTCTTATCCAAAACCGGCAGTCTGACCCTGTTGGGGCTGTCCCCCAGCTCTCCCAGGGCAAAGGAACCATGGCTGGGGCTGAGACCAGGATTCTGCCCAGTGTGGACGCAGCCCCACCTTCAGATGGCAGCACTGTGGGGTCCAGGCCAGGCCCACCACCTCATCCAAGCCTCCCCACAAGTGAGGGCCCAGGTAGGAGGCACCTTTGGTCTGTGCCACACCAGGATCTCGCGTCTGTGAGTGGGGCAGGGTCTTGAACAGAAAGACTTGTCTCCCCAGCTGGGGATTGGCCGTTGTGTGGTGACCTCAGTGCTTCCTTAGCCTGCAGGTGTTCAGAGTACCTCAGGCAGGGTGGGGCTGAGCCTCTCGTGTCCTGCACGCAAGCAGGCCCTTGCTTCTCTAACGTCATGCTATGGCAGGAAGAGACTGAGGAGAGAAAGGGGCCCTTATCTGTTGGATGTGGTGATGAGAAGGAGGGTACTGATTAGAGCCAGCTGTAGGTCACGCCCTGGGCATTGGCCAGCTGTCTGGTAACCTGGTATGGGCCAGGGTGAAAGCTTGTCTGACTGGCTGAGGATTGGGAGACAAGGGTGGACCCCACCTGCATATTGCGGAGTGGCTGCACGTGCTCATGGGCATGGTGTTAGAGGCACAGGCCTGGCTTCCTGTCTCCTTTGGCCTTCTGTGTGCACTACCTTGTCCTTGTTCTTGTCCTTAAAGATGCTCATCTGCCCGCTGTGGCAAGCCCACACTGGGGCCTGTGCATGTGCAGCTGTCCAGAGTTACAGCTGAGGTGAACAGATGAAAGGTTCCCAGCCGAGATGTCCCAGCTCCAGGGAGGGCCTTGGGAGGAAATCCTGCAGATTACTGACTTACCTTCATTAACTGTGTACTGAGATCTTTTGATAATAGTCACCTTAAAAATGTTTCAAAACATTCATATCAGCTCCTCCAGAACGATGGGTCAGGGTTTCGTTTTGTTTTTTGGCACTGAGAATCAAACAGAGGAGCTCATGCTTGCCAGGCAGGTGCTATTCCACTAAGCTACATCCCCAGTCCTTGAGGGGTCAGGTTTGCTGATGATGTTTGTCCCAGGGTTCCTGCGGTGTGGTGCTGCTTGTGTCTGGACAAGGCGATGGCCCAGTGGGTTGGATACTGTCCAGGCACTTGTGTGGGGGTTGGGCCAGGATGGTATGGAGTATGAGGCCAAGGACTGGTCCTAGGCTCCCCTGTAAGGCAGGCTGTGTCATCAGACCAGGCCTGTGTTGGTTTTTGGTAACAGGAGTCTGTTTTTGTTTCCCAGGGCAATTGGGTGAGAAGCAGGTTCCATCTTCAACTTCGGATGATCGGGTAAAAGACGAGTTCAGTGACCTTTCTGAGGGGTGAGAGAAGAGTGGGTTTAAATAGCCTAATATTTCTTCTTCAAAAACCAGACTCAGCCACCCTTAGGACTGCTGGCCTTAAAGGTTGGGAGGAGAGGTGACTCCTTGTCCTGACTGGGGCTTCCTGGGTCCTGAGCTGCTTCCCTAGTGCTGCTCAAGGGAGTGCAGCCCAGCCCAGCTCTGGGCTTGGGTCCTCTGTTGTCACCTATGTGTCTCCTTGAAGGCCCTGTTTTTGTGTCAGCTACAGAGATCTTGAGGATGAGGATACAAAGTTCTAGCTGTTGGTGGTGGTGACGATGGGACTTGCAGCAGACCTTGCTCCACAGGGAAGGGCAGTGTCAGTGTCTCTTGGCTGTGGAGCAAGAGCCAGCAGGGCTGACAGTGGCACCTTGCAGCTGTACGCTTACTAGTGCAGGGAACCCAGGGATGACAGCTTCAGGCCTTCCTCCGTCCAGGCGGGTGGCACCCTGGTGGGGACACTGGGCTTGGAAGCCTGGCTCTGCTTGCTGCTGGCTGCTGGGGAGCCTGCCAGCCTCAGGTGCTTTGTTCCTGGCCTTGTTCCGGTTCTTGTTGAGGCAGTGATGTCTAAGTCCACGTTCTGGGAAGCCAACTCTGAGTTTCCACAGAAAGCTGCCCTGTTTGGATCCTGGGTGTAGGCGAGCGCGCCTCGGGGTGGAGGGCTGCCAGCTTCTTCAGCTGTAGTGACTGCCCTGCATCTTGGTTAAGAAGTGGGACTGGAGTTTCGAGGAGTTCGGGTGGTGTTAACACTTTCAGGTGAAGTGAGATAGATGGCTGTGGGACTGTGCGGTGCCTCCAGGCAGGAGTCCGGTTGGGTCTGTTGCCCGGTCCAGGCCAGCGTGCTCTGCTGAAAGTTCTTTCATCTTTCCTAGAGACTTCCCGAGTGAAGATGACAACGACAAGAAGAAAACTGCCCAGTCTTCGGACGAATCCTTTGAGCCCTACCCAGAAAAGAAGTAAGGGTGCTGCTTGGTCTGCCACAGGCCATGGGGTCTGGTGAGACATCCACAGGAAGCCCAAGAGTTGGTACTAGGGGCTGAGTATGCCTGGTAGACCTCTGCACCCAGCTCTGCCAGCCTAGCTCGCTTCCTGCTGCTCACTTGGCACAAGCTAGAAAGCCCAGTGTGTGAGTGAGCTTCGAGTGAGCCGGGAGGGTAGACGCCCAGCCATGTGGCCCCGCGAGAGTCTGTGGAAGGAGGCGTCCCGTTGGCTTTACCACAGAGGCCTCCTGATGGCTCAGAGCTTGCATCTGGTCACTGTGACCTGGTAGGCAGCCTGTTGACAAGACGTGGCCTCCAGTCAGAGACAGGGTCCTGGCCGAGTTCATTTGTGTCTGTCTCCTCTTAGCCCTGTGTCAGGAGGGCCGTCAGTACGTGACAGCTCAGTGATGACTGATGTGGTCATCGATACCCCTGAGCATTTCACAGTCCAGGAAATTTCAGAAAACAAGTGGGTCTCAGTGCCACGCTCTTAACTATGCAACCCCGATGGTAGAGGTGAGCTTGGCTTCATTTACTTCGTGGAGAGAGACAGAGGAGGAGACAGAGGAGGAGAAGAACTCAGGTGGCTTTGGCGTGCGCAGGAAGCCAAGCAGGCCCAGCAGTAGTGTCAGCTGTGGCATGTTCCCAGGATGCAGGGCCGGGGCTGCCTTGAGGAGGTGACTGCTGTAGGCCAAATCTTAGTCTCAGGGTGTACCCTGGAATCTGACTGGCTCGCTGCCAGTAGTCTGAAGGTGGGAGTAAGGGCACCCAGAGCTCTGCTTGGAGGGGCAAGTGGGTGCCCTTTTCAGGGACAGGCTGAGGAGAGCTGTGCCGGGCCCGTGCTGCTGAGGGGATGGCATACTCTGCTCGTTGCTCACTAGCCCCTCTGGGACCTCAGGAGCAGGTGCTGAGCTACAGCCGCATTGTCCTCAAATTTTATTTTGACATAGTATCTTACTGAGTTTCTCAGGCTGGCCCGGAATTTGTAGTCCTGCTGCCTCTGACGCCCAAGGAGCTGAGATCGCAGACGTGCTTTGGACTAGAACTTTTTTTTTTTTTTTTTAAATATACTGTGAGCTTTTATATTTTAATTAAAACAAAGTCTTTTGTTTGTTTACGTATTTGATACAAGGTCTCACTGTGCAGCTCCCACACATAGTGATTCTCCTGTCCCAGCCTCCCTAGTCCTGGGATTACAGGCGCGTGCCACCCCCCTGGGGCCCGCATGGCATGTGGTGCTGGAGATCGAACCCAGGTCCTTGCTCTTGCCAGGCAGGCACTTAGACCACTGAGCTGTCTCCTCAGCCCTGGACTAGTACTCTTTGAAGAGATTTCTGTGAAAAGGCTGTTTTAGTGGAAACTGTACCCTGTGGGCAGTGGGACCCTGGCCACAGGCCTCTGACAAGCGTAACTTGTGCCGAGCCAGAGGCCCCTTGGTCTCTGAGCGCTAGAGCAAGTCCCAGATGGCTGCTTTTGAGGACCAGACTGCGCAGCACACTGGCCTGTGTCCTCTCTCGGTGCTCTTCAACTCTAGACAGAATTCTTGCAGGCAGGGAGCCTTCCACGATGTCCGAGCACTGTGCTCCCAGCCCAATGTGGCACCTGGGCCAGCACCTTGAGAGAACACGACAGCCACAGGTGGTGAGTGTCACTGTTAAACGCCGCGCACAGGGCTGCAGGTTCCCTCACACCTCTTGAGCAAGAAGCACGTGGTCTGGTGCGAAGGAGTTGGCTGGTCCTTGACAGAAGAGGACAGGCCATGAGGGCAGAGTGGACAGTCATCAGACAGGGAAAGGAGCAGTCTGCATGTGACCCAAAAGGTGGTTCTTGGTGCACTTTGAGGAGTATAACAGTTCCTTAAAATGCTTGTTTTACATTGCTTTAACTGTCTTTGCACTTACAGATGTTCACAGTGGTGCCATTCTGTTTCCAGACATTTCATTACCCCAGCGACGCTACTGCTAGTCAACAATTTCCGCTACTCCTCAGGCCGTGGCAGCCGTGGACTGAGGTGTCCATGCTAGGTGCCACAGCATGCGCCCCTTTGTAGAGGTCATCAGTATTGCAGCATGTATCAGACTTTCATTCCTTTTTTGGTTGAATACTGCTTTGTTGCATGGGCGTGTGTAGGCGTCTGGTTGATCCATTTCCTGGTGGTTGAGGATTGCGTCTGTGGTTCTTGCGAACCTGATGGAATGGTGGCGTACATGCAGGAGTCGCCTTTTCACCTTCAGGGTGCGTACTTCAACATGAACTTGTGAGCGAGGTCTGGAATCAGCTGCTCCCTGAGCTGAGGGGGAGGATCACCGTTGGAGTCCTTGATGCAGAAGCACCCAAAGGGCACAGTGTAGAGTACTTTTACGTTTCACTTAGCGGGAAACTACTGCTCTGTTCCCACTGGGGCGAGCCATTCTGCTTTGCCACAAGCAGTGCGAAGGGACGTCTGTTTGTTCAGCGTTTCCTGGATTGTTGGCAGCGCTCCTTGTTGTGATGTGTAGGTGTGCAGTGACAAGTGACAGTGTCTGCCCCTTTGTGATGCCTGGCCATTGGTCAGCGTGTATCTGCTTTGAAGGGTTAGTGAGGCTCTTCTTGCTGTTTTTGGTAGTGAAGATAAAATAAAGGGCTTTCGGGTTAGCTCAGTGGTTTAAGTGCCTGCGCGGGCAATCCCAGTCAGGCACAAGGGACGGTGGTTTGATCCCCACACCCACCCTTAAGGCAGCCTGAGCCAGCCAAAAAAAAAAAAGAAACCGAAGGGGGCTGAGCTACATCTGAGCTGCATCCCTTCCTGCCCCTTGTATTTTGCTCTCACTGCGTTTCCTAGGCTTGGTGCACTCCTGCCTCAGCCTCCTGAATTGCTGAGGATGCACGTGAGTAACGCTGTGCCTGAGAGCAAGTCTTGTGTCCTAGTATGGAGGATCAAATCCAAGGCCTTCCCAAGCAAGGAGCTACCTCTGCACCACCAACCTCTTAGTTTAATTTTTAAATTTTGAGACAGGGTCTCAACTGAGTCACTAAGTTGTCCAGGCTGGAGCTCAACTTGTGGTCCTCTTGCCTCAGCCTTCCGAGAGTTCTGGAATTACAGGCTTGTTCACACCTGCCGCCTTCTGTCCATTTGAAAACTGAGCTGGTGTTTTGCTATTGAGTTGTGGGAGTATTGTTTTGTGTGTGTGTGTATTATTACAGCATCACACCTAGGACTTTGGGCTGAGCTACATCACCAGCAGCCTTTTTTAAATTTTTATTTTGAGACAGGTTGTGCTGAGCTATTAAATTACCCATACTGGATCCTCCTGCCTCAGCCTGGTGGACTGAGGAAGTGCAGGTACAGGCCACCGTACCCTCCCTGCTCTTCCTATGTTCGGTAGCAAACCTTTATTGGGTGTGTGGTTTACAGCATTTTCTCCTGTGGATTCTTTTCACTGCTTTGGTAGTGTTAACGTACAAAGTTGTAGTAAAGTTCAGTTTGTTAATTTTTTTTCTTCTGTTGCCTGTGAGTTTGTTGCCATGTTTAAGGAATTATCGCCAGATCCAGTGTCATGAAGATTTGTCCTTTGTGTTCTTTACAACAGTTTCGAGTTTTTAGCTTTTACCTTTCGGTCCTGTTCCACTCAGTTCATTTGTGAGTGTATGAGGCTGCGGCCCAACCGGTTCTTCTTCATGTGCCTGTCCTATCTTCCCAGCACATCCACAGAGGCTCTGCTCTCCCAGGCTGGGCTTCGAGTCCTCGCTGAGATTCACTTGGCTGCACAAGTGTTGGCTGGTTTCAGTTCCGTCTGTGTGACCACCAGCAACACAGCTATAACTAGCATGTGTCTGGAGTAAGCTTGAGAAAGTCTGACTTCTCCAGCTTGGGCTTTCGTTGCAGTCTTACTGCCTCAGCCTCCCAAATGCTGGGAATGTAGGCCTGTGCCACGACATACACAAAAGCTGTTTATTTTCGTGGTACTGGGGATTAAACTAGGGTCATTCTACCGCTGAACTACATTCCCAGACCCTCACCCCTTTAAGACAGGATCTTACTATGCAGTTCATTCTGGCTTTGAGATTGCTGGCTTCCAGAGTACTGAAACAGGTGCTATCTCACGTGGCCATAGGCCATCCCTCTTTAAAAATGTGATCACCCTATGTTACTCAAGCTGGCCCCATATTCACTATCCCTATCTTTCAACCTCCTGAGGAGCCAGAATTCTAGGCATGTGCTAAAATATTTCACTTTTTTTTTTTTAATGTATTTAGTACAGGATCTACAGGGTCTCATTATGTAGATTGGACTCAGTGATTCTCCTGTTTTCAGCCTCCCAAGTGCTGGGATTACACCATGCCTACTCTTAACACTTCACTTAAAAAAGCTGTTTTGGGGGTTGGGGAGATAGCTCAGTAGAATAAGCGCTTTCCTGGCAAGTGCAAGGGCCTGAGTGCAATCCCCAGTTCCGCCAAAAAAAAAAAAAAGAGAGAGATAAAAGCTGTTTTGAATGTTTTATTTTTGCAAGATGGGGTTCTGAACCGAGGCGCTCTGTGTGCTTGGCAAGCACTCAGGTGCAAGGAGACTGTACACGTTGTTCTCCTTCCGGACGCTGATACTTAAAGCTCTGTCAGTACCAGCAGGGAATTTCCTCGGCCAGACAGGTGCGTGGAAACCTGGAGCAGACAGCCACTCGGCGCGGAAGGACTCAAAGCTTTAAGGCCAAGAGCAGGACAAGGATTTCACTTTTACCACTTCTTCAGTGTTGCATTGGAGGTTTTTGACAATAATTCAGCAAGAAAAGAAGAAACCAGAAAAATGGGCTATATAATTGTATACTTAGAAAACCACAGACAAAAATAACAGGGATGGGCATGTGGCCCAGTGGTAGAAATTTGCCTAGCATAGGCCTTGGGTTCAATCCCCAGCATATGAAAGTTAAAATGTGTAATCACCAGAAATTACAACATTAATTTCTTTTTCAGACTGCTGTTAACACACAGACATAAAAAGTATTTGTGTGATTTTTTTTTTTTTAATTCCGACAGTGTCTCCCAATGTAGTTCAGTTTGTCTTCAGACTTGTAGCGTTGCTCCTGACTCAGCCTCCCATGTGCCAGTCCACCATGCCTAGTTTGTGTGTTGCTTTTGTATCCCAGCTTTGCTGGGCCCTTTTATGTGGACCTCTGAGCTCGCCGCAGCCCTCTGTTGCCTTGAGCCTGATGCCTGCAGCCGCAGTCTAGCCTTGCTAGACTGGTAGCCAGCGAAGCTGACACTGAGCTCACGTCCGTGGTGGCGGCTCTGCCCTGGCTGCAGGGAGGCGATGCCGAACTCACTTGTGGTGGCAGTGGTCTGGGAAAGACTGGCTCCAGAGCTCCCAGGATGCCTCCAGAGCAGGGCACGGCTCTGGCGCTGGGCTGCGCCCTCCCTCCCTCCCCCAGCGGCTGGGCCAGACGGTTCTCCTAGAGTCAAGAAAGCCTCCGATGCTTGGTGCACAAAGATGAGAATCCACTGCATGGGGAGCAGAAATATCGCTGCATCGGTGCTTCTTTCCTGTTTCAGGATCTCTGGGAAGAAGACTGAAAGCAGAGAAGCCAAGAAGGCTGAAGAACCAAAAATGCGAAAGAAACCCGGGCCCAAGCCTGGGTGGAAGAAGAAGCTTCGGTGTGAGAGGTGAGGGGCTGCTGAGCGGGCTGCCTGCACGGCCAGGCGGCATCTCCATGGTGTGCTCTCTTGCAGGGAGGAGCTACCCACCATCTACAAGTGTCCTTACCAGGGCTGCACGGCTGTGTATCGTGGGGCCGATGGCATGAAGGTGAGCTGTGGGCACCCTGCAGGCCCTCAGTGTGAGCAGGGGCCGGTACTGGTGCTGTCTAAGGACTCGTCTGCTTAGGCTGATAGAGGCTCGGGCACGGCCCCTGCTGTTGCTGGGGACCCAGCCTCCTGCCCTAGAGATGCTCCCTGTAGGCCCAGCAGTTTCTAAGTGAAACTCTAAGGAGCCCGTGGAGAGGCTGGGGTGCAGTCAATTAAAGCACTCGCCTACTGGGCCTGAGGTTCTGGGTTAGGTCACCAGGATGGCAGAGGAGCCAGAGCCCAGTGAAGAGTGGGGCCTACTGTTCTGTCAAGGCACTCAGCAGCCAGCATCTCCTGCCTGTTCCCCCTGCAGAAGCACATCAAGGAGCATCATGAGGAGGTCCGGGAGAGGCCCTGTCCCCACCCTGGCTGCAACAAGGTGTTCATGATCGACCGCTACCTGCAACGCCACGTGAAACTTATCCACACAGGTGCCTGATCTCCAGGGAGACCCCTGAGGCCCAGCCCAGTGGGTGGCGTTGGATGCTGGCATGCCCAGCCTTGGGAACACGCACACCCTGCCGGAGGAGCAGTCAGGCAGCCTGAGGCTGTCTGGACAGATGAGCTCTAGTGCTCCTAGCTCGGGGGCAGGTGTGTACTTGCAGAGGTCAAAGCTGGCTGCCATGTGGTGGCATTCTCCCTCCTAGAGCAGTTATTTTCTGCAAGATGGGATGGTTCAGACTGGTAGAATTCCTGATACTGTTTTTAAAAAGCTGGAGCTGGGTGTGGTGGCACAAGCCTATAACCCCAGCACTTGGGAGGCTGAGGCAGGACGATTGTTGCAATTTGTTTTTTTGTTTTTAAATACTTGGCTTTATTATTATTTTTTTTAACCTTTATTCATGTTATGGCTGGCTGAACCTGCCCTGGCGGTGGAGCTGGCGCAGCATGTGGTGCCGGGGATTGAACTGTGGTCCCTGCAGTTGCCTAAGCTTGCCTAAGCAGGCGCTATAGACTGCTGAGCTATCTCGCTGGCCCAGATTGTTGCAATTTGAAGACCAGCCTGGTCACTACAAAGTGAGCTCAAGGCTAGCCTAAACTGCATAGCAGGGGCCCGGTGAGATGGTTCAGTGGTCTAAAGCGCCTGCTTAGGAAAGCTCAGGCAACGCTGGGACTGTGGTTCGATCCCCGGCACCACATGCTGCGCTAGCCCCACCACCAGGGCAGGCTGAGCCAGCCATAAAATAAATAAAGAAACAAATAAGCAAACAAATTTTTTAAAAAGCAAAAACAATTGCATAGCACGACTCTATCTCAAAAAGATTGGGAGAAAAAAAGGCAGGGGAGTAGTTGTCCACATCTGTAATTCCAGGAGGCTGAGGCAGGTAGATTGCTGTGAAGTTGTCAGCCTGAGCTACATTTTTTTTATGGCCCCCTCAGCCTGCCCTGGGGGTGGGGGCTGGTGCAGCATGTGGTGCCAGGGATCGAACCGCAGTCCCAGCGTTGCCTGAGCTTTCCTAAGCAGGCGCTTTAGAGCGCTGAGCCATCTTGCCAGACCCTGAACTACATTTCAAGGCCCTGTCTCATGAAAACAAATCAAGGAGCCTGTGAGATAGCTCAGAGGACTGAAGCGCCTGTTTAGTTAGGCAAGCATAGGATCCTTGCCAGCTCCACCCCCGGGCGGGCTGAGCCAGCCTGAGGCGGCGTAGTGGCACAGCTTTTAATCCCAGTGCTGAGGAGGCTGAAAGCAAGAGGAGCACTGTGAATCTGAGCTGCGTAGTGAGACACTGTAACAACCAAATACATTTTTAAAAAACCTAAATCCAAACAGAAATACTTCCCGTGCTGTTAAGAACTGGTGTACGTTGTAGAAATAGCGAAAACACACCGTATACAGCCAACCACCCTCCACCCTGCAGGCTTTATTCCAGCTTTTACCTGCAGCTTTCCCGGGGCCTGGGTGTGCTCAGCAGTCCCGCCTGTGCCAAGGCCAAGGCCAAGGCCAAGGCCACACTTCTTGCACCCTTGTGTGGTGCCCTCCCTTCCAGCGGCACCATGCCGACTCCAGCAGCGAGACTTCCTATGTGACCTGCTTCTGTAGTCTTCCGCGCTGGGACTGACTTCTGCTGGATTATCTGTCTGGGGCTTTCACAACAAAACTAGCTCTGTGACATTTCCCTGTCACCCCATAGTCCAGTTATTTCAAGTTTTTGCTCTAAGCATTTCTGCATGTGTCCTGGTGCAAGACTTTCTCTAGGTCAGATCTTCAAGCCATGCTTACAAGGCTAGTCACAGTCAAGCAGCTTTCTAAAGAGGTGACAGGACAGCATACAGCCCGAGCATGGAAAGGCGCCGCAGGTGGCACAGGTTGGTGTCTAGGGCGTGGCCATAGATTTGCTAAGTGAGGGCACGGGGTTGCTTTCTAACATGGAGAGCTCATTCTCCCAGCCCTGAGTGGCCAGGAAGTCTGAGGCTCAGTGATCTCTGTGCCTTGTAGTTTGGTTTCTCTCAATCCAGTTGTGGTTTTACCTTTAAATTACACTGAGAGAAGACCCAGCCATGCGACAGTGTTTTCAGCTTGCAAGTCTTTATTAGTGAGATTGCTTGGGGCGAGTCCACTGTCCCCCCAGGGTACGTCTGCTGAGTTCACTCCTTCTGTCCCCAGAGGTGCGCAACTACATCTGTGACGAGTGCGGGCAGACCTTCAAGCAGCGGAAGCACCTTCTCGTCCATCAGATGCGCCACTCAGGAGCCAAGCCGCTGCAGTAGGTGTGGGCGGGGCTCCTGGGGTGGGTCACAGTAGCCTGCCTTCCTCACTGCCTCTGCCCTGCAGGTGTGAAGTCTGTGGCTTCCAGTGCAGGCAGCGGGCGTCGCTCAAGTACCACATGACTAAGCACAAGGCAGAGACGGAGCTGGACTTTGCCTGCGATCAGTGTGGCCGGCGGTTCGAGAAAGCACATAATCTCAATGTGCATATGTCCATGGTCCACCCTCTGACGCAGAACCAAGACAAGGCCCTGCCCTTGGAGGCAGAGCCACCTCCCAGGCCCCCCAGCCCTGCTGGGACCACAGAAGGCCAGGCAGTGAAGCCAGAGCCCACCTGAGGGCCACAGGTGGGGCTGCAGGCTGGCAAGCAGTGTGGACTCAGGTGGGACGTGGGCGCTGAAGGTACCTCACTGTTTACTCTTTGGAGCTCAGGCTGCACTGTGGCGCAGGTAGGTGTGGCTGTGCTCCGTGTCACCTTTTGTCCTGTGCTTTGGGACCAGCTGTTTCTTTTCCTACAACACTGGGCAACATGGGTCTAGACACAGATGAGTAATTGATCCCTTTCCCCAATTAAAGCAATCAAGGAGGGTTGTAATGTACTGTGTAGTGCAACAGAATTCCTTGTGATGCTCATAAGGAGTCATCTCCAAAGGAGGCCGGTTGGTGTGCTGGGATGGGGCCAGTCAGAAGAGATGGGGTTCTTGGTACAGGTCTATGTCGGTCACAGCCTGCTGCCTATGTAGGAGGGCACTTGTCACCTCAGGGTCGCAGTCAGCATGGCCAGCCAGCAGCTGAGAGGAAAGAAAGATGGCTGCTCAGCTGCACAGCTGCTGGGAAGGCTGGGGAACCCCAATGTGCCTCGGTTACCTCTGCCATGCCTGAGAAACATTTTCCTGGGCACTGTGGTATTAACTGTAGCAGAAAGAGACGTGCTTCTCGTAACAGTTCTACAGGGCTAACCTGGGGAGAAGATGGACAGTCACAGGGCAAAGCCAGCACCTGCCTTATTTGGCAGGAGCTGCCTCAGACTGGGTCCTCACTCACCTGTGGTGGAGGCTGGTCCTGCAGCTGTGAACTTCTGTTAGTCAGGGTGGACACTGCGGTGGTCTCCCCTCCAATAAAGAGCTGGACCAGCTGGAGGTACATGTCGACAGCAACATGTAGGAAGCCTTCATCCCTGACACTGGCAGCCTCAGCAAAGTGGGGGAGGAGCCTATGGACCAAGGACAGGGACCAGTGACAAGGCCAGGAGCAGCTGAGACTGAAGATGCCCACTTGCTGGCGGGACAGAGCAAGGACCAGTTGGATGCCCATCCCTCCCAGAGCAAGCTCCACCCCGTTGGCAGGCCACCACCTGTAGAAGGCGAAGGGCAGCAGCCTGGTGTGCTGATCCGGGGCCAAGTGGAGGAGATGACCCAGCCCAGCATCTGCAACAGAGGGGGCTCAGGTCTGTGGCAACAGCGTGGAGCTGTGTCCCACACTGAGGACAACTGTTAGCTACTAGGAAGACGGGGGTGATGTCTCACAGGGCAGAGGTCACGGTTGGGCACACTGGACAGTGTACAATGTGCCCGTGGACCTGCCACAGGGCAAGCTGCCACCCTGGGAGTTCTCTTTGTGTTGAATAAGCAGGCACTCCATGTTCCCAGCTAAGCCATGGCTTATAAAGTTAGTAAGATGGAGCCAAGATGAGGCCCAAAGAAGGCTCTCCCCCTTTCTGTACTCTTCAAAGTCTCTCCTGAGGAGGGGCAGTCACTGTTCACACACCCC
>PVKN010000306.1:0-86489 GCA_004027915.1 Capromys pilorides | reverse complement strand
TGTGTGTGTGTGTGTGTGTGTGTGAGTGTTTGCAACCAGTCCACACAGAGTGCAGGCTGGCCAGGGCCCCTCCTCTTTAGCGGGTGGGGCGGAGGGGGGGGAGGGGGAGAAACAGCATCTAAGCCCTTTAAAGGCCTGAGCAGAGCCTTCTGCCCAGAGCCCTGGGCGGCACCGCCCCACAGTGCAGCAGAACACCCCAGGGTTAGCAAACGCATCATGCAACACAGGCCAGTGTGAGTCACAGAAGGCAGCGCACGCGCCAGAAGAGCATGCCCACGTGGAACACTTACATCCGCGTCCCCAGCAGCCACCGAGGAGAGAGGAGAGAACACTGTTAAGGGAGGGCGCTCAGGGATGAAATGCACACACGCGAGTGTGCCAGTGCAGACACGCGCCACACACGCACGCTTGCTCACTGCCCACGCTTCATACCTCAGATGGCATTTCCCTCGGCCTACTGTGCTCAAAGGCAAGAGACTGGACTGCCAGGGTCACCTGCACAAAGTGCCGCTCGTGCTCATTTATAGTCATAGCCATTTTAATCCTCCCCTCCCCCCCATGTCTGGGATAGCTATTTTTTAAAATTATGTCCCACATCCTTGGTTTTAAAAGGAAGGGAACCTCTAATTACAGGCAGTGACTGTGAAGTTCAGTTCCAAGTTCCATCAAGGCAGGTGGAGAGAAAAGAGGAGGAAGGAGGTAGAGAAAACAACAGAAGCACAGAGAAAGTGAGGCAGACATGCAGGAAACAGGGAACCTGCTGACAGACAGGCAGGCATGGTGCAGAGGTCCGGAGGAAATGCTCTGGTGTCTGAGATGCACAGCTTGGAACCAAGGGTCTGCTCAGCACCTACTGCTCCCTGCAGCCTCGGCCTCTACTGTCACAGGGCGCTGCTTGTGAAATGTTCATTAGTCTGCAGGATGGCCACATTCAGCCCCATTCTGAATTAAGACCTGCATTGACAACCCCTGGGAGATTTCCATTTCCGTTCCAGGGCCCAGGGGCTCTATGAGTGCCCAAGAACGGCTTGAACCATTCCAGGATCTGGTCTGAGCAGCCCCACCATGTGACACCACTTCAGGTGCCCAGGAGGAGAATAGCTGTGTCTCCCTAAAGCCCTCTCCTGTAGCATCTTTCCTCAAGAGTCAGCCTCCAGCCCCGGGTCCGAGATGAACCTCTTCCAACACCATCCACCACCACCTCCCCACCCAGCACTCTTCACTACAGAAGCCACCAGAGTCCAGAAGACCCTGTGGGCATCCAGCCAACCCTGCCACCCTTCCCAGGGAAACCTGGTCCTGGAGAGGAGGGACTGTTCCAAGGCCACAGAGGGAAAGGCCGTGCTGCGTAGTCACTAGGGAACAAGAAGCATGAGCTCCAGGGCCCTGAGCATGAAGAGGCCCTCAGAGAGGCAGAGCCCCAGAAGAGGGTGGGGGCCAAGGCAGCCACTGAGCCCCAGTGCTGTCCAAACAACCGCCACATCCCTCTGGAATAAGCAGCCGCTGAATTCCAGGCACTCTTCTGTACACACAGCCTGCTGTGGCAGCCACCCAAAATGGAAAGCCCTGCAACCATATGTCACTGTCCTGGAAGGCAGCCTCTGGTTACAAAACCACCAGGTATCAAGGCAGGTGACCAGCAGTGTCAGCAGGACAGAACAAAGCAGAAGGCAGCTTTACCCTTCCCAGTCCTCCCAGGTCCCCCCTGGCCAGGGCCATGGGACCACAAGGTTACTTCCTGAGACGTAGTCACGCCTCTAGGCCCCAGCACTAACATCTGGCATAGGAAACAGCTTCACGAGGACCCTCTGTTTTCGATGTGGGCTGGGAGATGTACAGCGACACAGGCTGGTAAGTCACACTGGGCTTGAACCAGTTTCCAACCAGGCCCTGTGCAGTGTGCCTTGGCTTTATGGCTCAAAAAAACCCTGGAGTTTTCTGCAGACCTTAAACAGCTTAGCACACTGAGGAGGCTTAAAGTGAAACAATGGAGGGAAAGCAGGCCACTTCTAATGCAGTCTGAAGTCTTAATGCTTGCCATCATGTGAGAGGGACACGTCATGCCCCAGTGGCACAAGGCGTGGGGCACAGGCCATCCTGGGCTTCTGCTCCTCACAGGCCGGGTTGAGCCCTGTACCTCTCAAGCCCAAGGCAGCTCCTCCATGGGAAAGCCAGAAAGGGCGACTAGGGGATGGGTTCCTTGGGTGCCCTTCTTTGTCCCAAATGTGTCCAACTGAGCTTCAGCAACAGGAGGAAGTCATGGGAAACCACCATGACCCATGGTGACGTGCCCACGCCCCCACATGCTGTCCCTCACATAGGCTGGATGGACAGCATGCTGTCCCAAAGTGGAAGTCCCAAACTCAACCTATCTTCCTGAGCTGTCCAGGCCATAATAACAGTAATTCTCCAGAAAGCCCTTCACGGTTGTTTCCACCACAGTGCAGTGAGGCAGAAAAGCAGGAACCTTTGCCTCTATTTTAAGATGAAGACACTGAGCTCAGAGTAGTTAGTGGTTCACACAAAGCTGCACGGCTAGTAAGTGGCAAAGCAGGACCAGGGCTCCCTTGGCTGCATCAGCACTAGAACCCTCTAGAAGCACAGGGCTTTGTGACTTCAGAGGATCTTGCTAAGTTCTTGTGTTCTTACTACTCAGAGTACAGAGAAGTTTGCCCCTGTCATGGCTTAAAAACACCTTCACACAACCTTTGATTCTTTCAAGAGGTGGAGCTAATGTTCCTCTCCTTGAGTAAGGGCTGGACTTGATAACTGGCTTCCAACAAAAACATAATGCAGATGCAGTGCGTGGGATTTGAAAAACAAGGTTATAAAAGGTACTGTGGTTTCCTGTTTGTCGCCTCCTAGATCACTCTGGACAGCCATGTTGCAAGGATGCTCAAGCAGTGTAGGAGAGGCGCCTGGGCTAAGGACCTGAGGTCCAAGCCAAGAGCAGTGAGAGGCACCTTGCGGTGGGTCCTCCGGGTTACTCAAACCTTGGCACACACAGTCTGAATGCAGCCTTCTGAGAGGCCAAGCCTCTACCAGATTCTTAGCTAGAACCTGGAAGGCTGTGTGTGCTGCTGTAAGCAACTAGCCTCCTGTGCCCTCTCAGCCAACCATGCAGCCCAAAGGGAGCCCAAGGCCAGATGACAGCTATGGGTTAGAGCCTTAGCCTGTGGCGAGCCCAGCAGGCTGCAAGGAGGCTGGCTGCTTACCTTTCCAGGTCCGGCAGGTGGAGCAGCAGGTGCACACTGTGGGAATGGGGCGGGGCACTGTCAGCAACATCCTCCCAGCCCTGGGTAAACAGACAGGCCCCAGGGCACTGTGGGAATCCCCAGGTGTTTGATACAGAGCTCCCAGGAAAGTGAGTCTCTTCAGAGACCTCAAGGTGGGGTCTGGATCATCTCAGATTCCACTTCTTTTCAGATGTTATCTAGAAAGTACCCTCCCTTGGCCTACAAAGGTCAGGCTTTGCATTATGTAGCATACAGGAGGGTAGAGCATAGCACAGAAGTTTCCTCTGGGAAATAGCTTCAGCACCTCACCTCCCAGAAGTCTCCTCTCTAGGTCTTCTTGTTCAGGCCTCCTCACAAAGATCCCCCAACAGGAAAATGCTTCGTGTCCAGGTGGTAGGCCAAAGGCCTAATTGGCTGCTTCCTGCATAGGCTATTGGTCTTGGTGCACAGCTGGGCCTTGGTAGGTAGCAGGTGTTCACTCAATGCAGGCTGACTGACTCCAGAACCATGGACAGTCGGGATCATTCTTTTTAACTCTCTTCCTGATGGCCAATGCTAGATACTCATAGTGTATGCCGTTCCCAGTTTACTCTGCAGGCAGGATGACATCACTTCCTGCCTGCCCTCACCCTTCAAGCTTGGGGGGAGGGGACCCTCCTCCAGACAGGTGAGAGGGTCCATGCAGGGGCGATGCCTACCCCCCAACTCTGGGTGCTGAATCCAACTCTAATGCCCAGAGTGCACCCCCTTCAGACCACACCCAGGGGCCTCTGTGTCAGGTGTGTGTGTTGAGGTGAACAGATGAAGAGTGGGTAGAAAACCTGGGTCCACCTGCTAGGGCCATACAGGCCAGCGTGAACACACAGGGGCACTTTGTGGGCCTGCTTTTCCCCCTCCTTCTTTGCTTGTTTCTTCCCTTAGCTCAAGAGGCAGGGGACAGGGTGGATCTTCCTTCTTAGCTCTCAGTAAATGGCCCTGCCCATCCGCAGGCAACCCGTCCCTTCTGATGCACGTATGTGTGGCTTCCACCCCAGCACGCCATTCCAACTCCCTTTCTCCTCGAGAGGCAGAGATTTTGAGACCTCCATGTGCTCCTTTTTGTTTAGATGTGTTCTTGTGAACTCCATGTTGTTATTCTGTGTGATGGCTGCAGGTTTTTATGTTACATAAAATACTGCTGTTTTGTTCTTTTCTCAGGAGGCACTATGCCCTCAGGATTCATCTTCTTGCCCACTTAATCTGTCACGTCCTATGGCTGTGCACAACTCCAGGGCTGCAGCCAGCACCTCTTACCTGTCCCCTCTCCCTTGCTGTCTTGAACTCATGACACCTGTCCAGGGTTTTCAAACGATCTTGTTTGCTTGGCACAACCCTAAGACATAGGCTAAGCAGGGATTATCGGGTCCTTATACCAAAGGCAAAAGCTGAAGGAGACTGGGTCAGTCTCCTGTGCCGGGGTGGGCTCCTCTGTGTAACCACCTGGGGCACTGTCCCCAGAAAGTTCCAGAGAGACCCATGTGGCTTCACTGTGTTGCACTTGCTGCATGTGCACAGGCCCAGTGTCACCTCATCAAGACAGAAGCCCAGTAGCTCCCTGCTCGACGTTCCCCCACCGGGTCACACCTGGCATCTGACATCCTCACTGCAGCTTCCAGGGGGAGGGCACAGCAGCCCTGGCTGGCAGGGTTTCCTCTGACAGATTTCCTCCTCAGCACCCTGACTCTCACTCTGGGCACTCTACTGCCCTGAGGCCTGAGTCACCTTGCAGCAGTCTTTTGTCTGAGATGGCTTTTATTTGAGTCCTCAGAACAGTTGGGGAGAGTCCCATACTATCCCTGGCCTCCCTGCTGGGTCAACACCTCCTTCCTCCACCCTGTAGAAACCACAGGTGCCAAGGTCAACAGCACAGGTGAAGGAGAGCTGGCCATACCCAATGGGTCTGGGTCTCCCAGCCCACTGCTGGGTGTCTCAGCCCACGTCGGAGTCCTCTCTGTTGCCTGGAGAGGAGGCGGTGTGGCGAGGATGTCACCCATTCCACTAACGGAAGTTCTATAGCAAATGCCAAAACAAATCATCCTAACCTCTTTTCCACCTGGTGCTGGGCCTGGAAGATGGCAAGGTGCAGGCAACATTCCCAGCATCCTCTAGATCCCACCAGGCCTCTCACATTCCCAATTCTGAGGCTGTCTTGGATAACGTTTGAAGGGGAGGCCTGAGCAGGAGGCCTGATTACCCTTCTAGGGCCTCCTCTGCAGTGGCAAGATAGATGCACAGAAGGAAAGCAACTGCGGGGCCATGAGACCCCTTCCCGGCCAAAGCGGGGTCCCTGTCTATAGCCTGACCACTCAACTTTGGCTCAGGCCCTCCGAATGCCTGGGATCTCACTACCGCACAACACAGCCCATTTTCCTCCTGCATACTTTCAGTATCAGAAAGTGCTTTCTTGGGTGTGATAACAACAAGACCAGTACTAGGAGCTATCATGCGCTGGTGCCAAGCACCACACTAAATGCTTTTACTTAGCTTATTCCAACTAACCCTACAGATGGTGGCATCCTGTGTACAAATAAGAAATCTGCGCTGTAGAGAGCACGGAGAGCTCGCCCAGCTCACACGACCAGGGAGCAGCTGCTCTGTCCCCTTGCTCTTGCTCTGCCCTGTGGGCGGCACACAATAGAGCCCTTCTTTCTTCCGAGTGACAGTTTTCATTTGAGGCGCAGGAGACAATGAGCTGAACAAGAACAGAGGTGACACCTGTTCATGGGGAAGTTCCCAAAACTGGGAGGCCACATTCTGCTGCAGCCCACCAGCAGGTGACCCTGGTGACAGTCCCCTGGCTTAGGCCTTAGTCTCTTCACTGGTACAATCAGAAGCTTAGACTGAGTGGTCCCTGAGGTCCTTCCTGCCCAGACTTTAGGGATTCTATGCTGAGTTCTGGGGTGGGGAGGCTCCCTCAAGGGACAAGCCAGTTCTGCTGGGCATGGTGGTACATGCCTGTAATCCCAGCACTTGGGAGGCCGAGGCAAGAGACTCGTTGTAAGTTTGAGGCCAGCCTGGGCTACACAGTGAGTTCGACACCATACTGATTATAGCAAGACTCTCAAAAAGAAAAAAAGAGACAAGACCTGCCTCACCCCCATAGCCAAGCCTCTACTTTCCCAGCTCTACCTGGCTTCTGGGGTTAAAACATCTCCCATTAAAAGTCTACATTTGTCAAACCTGAAGGAGGAGTGAAGGGTGAATTCCTGAGAGAGTAAGGAAAGGGATACCAGGGGGTGCTTGGCTCTGAGTATGAGGCATTATTCTCAGTCATGGGTTCTTTCTCCCATCCCAGGAGTCAGGTGGGGTCTTACAAACCTGGGGCTCAGGGCAGAGGTGCCCCCTGCAGGCTGCACCTCAAAGCACAGGGGGCTGATTAAAGATAAGGCAGATAGCGGACACATCCACAGAATCCAGAGGAATGGCCCAAGCCCTACCTTTCCCCCAGGCAGCAGCCTAGCAGGATCCTCTATACCTCCACCATCAACCCTCTACCAGCAGCAGCAGCAGCAGCGCTGAGCTTCTGAGGTCCAAAGTCCTTGTCATTTCTCCCAAGAAAGTCTGGGAATCATGAGTCCTGGTTCCCGGCTTCTGATTCAAGTCAACAGCCTGACTTGCTGTGAGCCTAAAGCCCAAGATGATGTCACAGGGTCCCAAACACAGCTTTCTCTCAACCGTGTCATGCATCTAGGTCTCATTCTGGGACCACTGGGGCCTCTCAGGATGGGCCCAGGATCCTCCATGTTGAACAAGTTTCCGAAATCAGTCCCCACCCACATCAGCAGCCTCATGCCTGGTACTTGAAAATTAGAGGAGTTTGACACTGGAGGTAGGGGGCACTGACCAGTGGCCCTGGAACCTGCAGAACTGAACCTCATAGGTGGGATGGCCCTGGCTCTGCGGGGGCTGAGGTATGAGCAGTGAACGGGTGGTCAGGGAAGAGGAGGAGACACAATAGTGAGAGACAGGAAAGGAAATGGCCAGGCAGGAAGAAGGCCTGCTGGAGGTAGTCAAAACAGGAAAGACCCCCAGAACTGGAGCCAGAGAGGAGGACAAAGAAGGCACCCACCACCCAGCTCCAGCTGTGCCTATTGCCTCCAAGACCAGGCCAGTTATTGCCATTCAAGGGTTCTCTTCCACCCCCAGTCAGTCAGACGGAGGAGGCGGGATCCTCCAGCGTGTAGCATTTGTTCCCAGCCCAGCTTCCGGGTGCAGCCTGAGCGACACTTGGCCCCTCAGCTGGCCTGGTGTGGTTGACAGACATCTCTGGTGGTAGCAGGTCTACGAGCAAAGGCCAGACTGAGTGTCTCTCAATGGGAGCGAGGCTCCAGGGGCAGCTGGGGTGGAGGGGGAGTGAAGAGACACCTACCTGAGCTGCCAGCGCTCTCAGAAGCACTCCTGGACATCTTGGGTTGGCCGTGTTTGCTGCTGGCCCGCCCAGGTCCAGGCGGAGGGGGCCCTGCAGGAGCTGGAGTACCGTCTCCCCTGATGGTGGTGAGGTCCTGCATACTGAAGCTCCGGAGTCTCTCTGATAAGGCACCCTGTCCCTAGACACAACAAAGGAGGGAACACATCAGAGACCAGTACAGGTTCATGGGCAGCAGTGGGGGCAATGGAACGAAGGCTGAGGAACCCCTGTTCTGAGGGTCGGCAAGGTGGAAGTCAAGACGGGATGTGCCTGCAGGACATGACAAGAGGATCTGGGACTCCTGTGTCCCGGGGAGCTCAGCCATTGCTCCTCTGGCTTGAGGTTTCTCCCTCAGACAACCTATGACGCACAGGCGCCCCAGGTCAACCAGGGCCAGAGCGTCACTTCTGCCGAGCTTACTCTCCAGGGGCTGTTGGCTGCTCCTCTGCCTTTAGCCAAATAAAAATCCATATATGGCTTCATTTTCCTCAGTTCTCAGTACACAAGAATCTGGTCAGAAAATCAAACATGCTGTGCTCAGTCCTCTTTTCAAAGGATATAAAATATAGTGCTTTATAATGTATGACCATCCTTTCTTTTATCTGTACAGCTGTTCCTGTTTATAAGGCACATTTATGTTGGTACATTTGGGTTTCATAAAATACCCAAAAGGTAATAAATCAGGACAGGAAAAACGATAATTGAAAAAAAAAAAATCCTTGTTGCTGATTTAACCGTGTCATGTTCTCGGAAAGCCATAGAATTCATCTCAGGAGAGGACTGCACTTTTGTGGAGAAAGGCAAAGCAAAATAAATGCATCGTACTCAGCAAAGGGAAGCTCTCAGCTGCCGGGGGTGGGGGTGGGGAGTGGATCTGTCGGACAGCACAGGATCACAGCACAGGATGAAAGCCCGGGTGGCAGTGAGGCTCTGAGTGTGCCTAGGGTGGGAGAGACTCAGGTCTGGGAGGAAGCCTGAGAGTGGAACTCAAGGTGGCAGCAGGCTGGGGTCACTGAGAACTGGCTGGGACTTGGAGCAAGAAGTGACAGGCAGGTAACCACACAAACTCATGGACTCCAGCAGGCTCAATATGGAGTTGGGGCGCAGCCTGCTCTCAGGGACTGAGGGCAGCTGTGGGGTCCGCAGATGCATGGGACAGCAGGAATGCGAGAGAGATTTTGTTTGGATGATGAATGAATGGACCTAGAAGTCAGGAGGACTTGGGGACAATAAGTCACAATGACATAACAGAACCGACCAATCTGTACAGAGGCCATCAGAACAGCTAAAAGTGGACCCAGGCTGTGGTTCTGACGAAACAAGAAAGGACCCAAGGGACTTTGAAGATTTCATAGAAGGGAAGCAGGCTTGGGAGGGGCTTTTCATTTTTAATAGTAATAATAATAATAATAATAATAATAATAATAATAATGAAACTGGGCATGGTGGTACATGTCTGTAATCCCAGCACTCAGGAAGCTGAGACAGGAAGATCATTTTGAATTCGAAACCAGCCTGGGCTGCAAAGTGAACTCAAGGCCAGCCTGAACTGCACAGTGAGATCCTGTCTCAAAAAGACAAAATAATAGTAATAATAATAACATTGAAAGTGAAGTAGTACAGTAACAAAGCACAGCAATTCACAAAAGGGAAAGCTCCAGAGGATGGGGAGAGGGCTCCGTAGAATAAGCGCTTGCCTGGCAAGCCCAAGGGCCTAACTAAGTTCAATCCCCGGTTCCAGAAAAAAAAAAAAGAAAGAAAGAAAGAAAAAAAGAAAGCTCCAAATAGAAAAGCAGCGATGCAGAAGGAGTTGGAGGGAAAGGGACAAACAAAAGGGGCTCGCACAAGGATTAGAAGGGCAGAAAGAAGTAAGGGTGCATTTCGATATGAAATAGGTTAAGTTCTCAACCTTCTGGAGACATAAACTACGCCTCCAAGAAGCTAACAGCAATAACAGGAGAAAACTATTTGAATAACCACATGTATATTTACAATTATAAACCCAGGCAAAAGAATGTTTAGAGGACATTATGTGAAAAAGGACAGAAATCACCCTCATTCTCTCAGATTCTGCTCTAGACTGATGGGGAGCAACAGTCCCAGGCCTCGCACCTAGGAAGCAACACCTGCGGGGTTGTTGCCAAGACAGTGAGGGCTGGATCGGCCACCCATTGTCTCCCTTGCAAATCCAGAAGCCAGGGATCCACTGTCATTTTACTTAGCAACATTTTATATGACATCTAGAATTTAGTTACATTTTGTGGTGCCAGGCACTGAACCCAGGTGGATGCGACCCGCGAGCTGCACACCCAGGCTGACATCTAGAATTTGGAAGAACAAACAATGAGGCTGAAAAGTGTGAGAAAGCAAGTCTGGTGATGTAACTGAGGAACTGAATGTGAGGTTAAACTAGTCCCTGACACACTCTTCATTTGTCTTCCCATGTATTCATTAACCTGTTCAACAATGACTTATCAAGTACTTTCTGTGGGTAACACACTGGAGTAGGGAGGGAACAGCAAAAACATCGCTCAATTTCTGACAAAACATAAGAAGACAATAGGACAATGGACAATACAGAAGTACCACTCCGGAAGCTATAGAACATGAGGATCAGAACCATGGCTCTCAAGTGGGGCCTGGATCCACACTCCAGATCACTTGTATCCAGAAGGACCAGGCGGGTTTCACGATGCCAAAACCCAAATGAATGGTCGGGGACCAACTCCATCAGTGCAGCCTGCCAGTCCTTGCCAGGGCCCAGTAATGTGTCCTCGAGGAAGCCACAGGGGGCATTGTGCGCATTCTCTTTAGCCAAGGGCTGGGCTTCTATCCCTGAAGCCGGCCAGCCCAGCTCCAATATCACGAGCATCAGGAAGACTGGGAGTGGCAGGGGTTGGGAAAGAGCGGATAATAAAAGCTCCGTTCCCATCTCAGCCTGTGTCAGAGTCAGTCACAGTGGTGTGAATATAGCTCTTTGCTGTCAAAACAGTCGGAGACGTATAAAATCAATTATGTCTCTCTCATTGGTAAACCTCTCAGCTGCGCTCAGCCTCTACTTGAAAACTCACCATCTTTTAGTTCCCACAAACCTCAATCTACCCTGACACTACAACTCTGCTCTAGAGAACCTTGTTTTTTTTTATTCTGGATCACTGTCTTCTGGAATAACCAAAAGTTATCCCTACTTTGGAAAAGTAAATATGGGTTGGACTCCCTAAGTCTGGAAAGGTTTTATACCATATGTTCAGATTAATGAGTCACACTACAATATTCAAAGCACTGAGAGGTCTTGCAGTTTCCAGATCATTTAATTGAGTGTATCCCAAATGTATTTGACCATGATAGGACACATTCGGATGACCACCCAAAAGTTATTCCCAGCTCCATTTTTGAAAAGATGAGGGGAAAAAACAAACAAACGTATTTCCCAACCTTCCTCGCAGCCACAGAAGGCCTTAGTTACAATTCTGGCTAAAGAGATCTATGAGGAAATCCATAGAGAGACTTCTGGAAAAGCTATTTTCTTGATGTATAGGAGGAGAAAGATGTGGCCTTGCTCTCTGCTTTCTGTGTGGTTCAGAGGCCTTGAACTCATCACCACCGGTGAGCAAGAGGATCACAGAGCTTCGGTATCACCAGGATGCTGGGAACAATGACACCTCCCACCTAGCCTGAGACTTCTTCTAAATCATGTTTACCAGGTCCAAGACCTCTGAAATGGGGGTGATCCTACAAGTGCTGCCACCTCCACACACACACACACACATACACACACACACACACGCACACACACACACACACACACACACACTGTCATCCCTGTCTACACATGAATGCATGTGGCTACCACTCCCCCACGGCATGGCTGGGAAATGGAAGCCCCTGATTGGGCAGGGCAAGCACTTTGAGAACCACTGGAGGAAAGAATATGAGTCCTGCTTAACTAACACATTCCACAGATACCTTCTGGTACAACCAAGAAAGTGGTAGCCTCAGAACTGACAGGATGGGTTTCAGCAGCTTAAAGGAAAGTTCTAGAAATAGCTTCCCATCAGCAAAGCATGAAAAGAAACAGAGAATGAAACAGCATGGCTATAAATGGTTAAACTGCACTGAAAAGTGACTAGGAAGACCACCCTGTTGGTAAAGAATGAGATTAGGAGGACTTTTACCCATTTATTGTGCTTTTATGTTTCTCATGTGTGGACCAAAGTGACACACACATAAAACTGTGACTAAGTTTTTTCAATAAGTAGTCAACACTCTAAGTGAAAAGGCACTGTAACCTATTTTCATGGCCAATATCGTCTTTCTTAGTGGTACTTAAGAGAATGATATGACCACAGTACTCTGGCAGGTCGAGGCAGGAGAATCACAAGTCTTAGCCCAGCCTGGAAAACTTAACAAGACCCTGTCTCAAAATCAATTTTAAAAAGGGCTGGAGAGATGCAGCTGAATGCAGAGACTTTGGGTTCAATCCCTAGCATCAGCTTAAAGGCGATTATGTCTTAGAAATCTCAGCATTTAGACTCAATGAAATAAGATTGCAGAGCTTGGAGTAGCTTTCTGTACCCATCCCGACGCCCTCAAGTGTGTTCCCAATGCAGCCTGTGTGTCTTTGTTGTGCTCCATAGTTACGTGTAGCTGTTGGCGCTGTCTGTTGTTTGCAATTTCCTTACTATCACTGCCTGGGATCTATCCCTCCACTAGGGGCTCAAGGAGTTGGACAGGTGAAGCCATCACCGTCTCAGCTGCCTGAGAACTGTGGTAGGAGGTCTTCACCCTACCCCACCCCTGATGCCTCAGTCAGCAGGGGCCAGACCTGAGGGAGCATCCCATGAAAGAGGCCTTGGGACGTGTCCAACAGGAGTACATGAGATGCGTCAGAGGGGTACAGGGTGCCGAGGACAGGAGGCACACACATGAGAGGCAAGGTATGCTAGGGAAGACCGACTGCCCTTGAACTGGCCTTGGAGCATCTGGAGGTGAAGTTGGGGACCAGGTGGAAAAGGAAGTGAATTTCTTAGTACTTGTCACACCAAGTACCGCGGTGTCCATCTGCTCCGGAGTGGGTCTCTGCAGCTTAGGGAATGGTGGAGCTAGGGTACAATCATACTGTGCTAGTATCTGCTCCCAGTGCACCCCTTCTTGGGGTATCCTGGAAGACAGGAGCAGAGGTGAGCCTTATTCTTCACTACGCGCCCTCTTTTGTCCTTTTGGAACTCTGCACCAGGACCACATATTACCTTTAAGAAATTGAGGGACCACAATTAATCAGTAATACCATGGCACTTCGAAAGTCACCTTGAAGACCCCATTGCATGAATACAGGGGTTGCATGATGCTGACAAATGCTGAGTAGACCAAAAAGTGACACTGGTGCTATTTTCAAAAAATTCAAACTCAGAGGCTGGGGAGATAGCTCCATGGCATAAGTGCCTGCCTAGTAAGTGCAAGGTCATGAGTTCAAACAAAGACATGGAATTTCTGGAAACAGAAATTGATGAGGACCTCTTTCCCAGAGGGACCCACCAAGTCACAGAAAGGGTTGGCAGAGCATGAAGTTTAGCCCATCTCACTCCACACTGTCTAATGCCTGCTGCTGATGACAATGAGAGTAAAAGCAGAAGGTTTTAGCGAGTGGACCACTGATAACAAAGGCACCAGGATCACCACTGTCCCCCGGCAATCCGTAGTTAGTAGGCCCCTCTCAGCCCCTCCGCGTCCCCAGCTTACTGGCAGCTACCGCCATGGCCACACATGCTCCACACCAAGGCCATGCAGGTCCCTTATCATCATGCCGCACAGGATGGGGACCCTGTTTGCAGCATGGAATTGGATTAACAAACAAAACCAAGACAGAGATAAAAGCTTCTACTACGACAGCACTGACAACCAAATTCAATTTATTCTCCAGGCATTAAAGAAAGGAACAAAGCCAACTGAGTTAATCACACGTTAGATGCCATCAAATGAGCAGGCCAGGAGGTTCTGGAAGGCTGAGGCGGGAGCCGCCCCACAAGCTGGCGTGGAGTCGCACACACGCTCACACACAGGTGTCAAGCAGGAGAGACACCTGCCTCTGATCCACACCCAGGGCTGGGGGGTGGAGACTGCCTGGCTTCTCCACCAGACTGGATCAGTTGGGAGTTAGTCATGCCTCTCAACGGGGTTACCTGCCCTTCTCTGAGGTCCAAAGAGGAGGCAAAATGAAAGAGTCGAGCCACCTGATAAAGGAAGAAGGGGGCAAAAGAGAAACAAATTGTGGACACTGAGCCAATGACATGGGGATGAGGGAGTCATGTTGCCCTCACATCTTGCCTTCACTCTCTTACTCACATATTTATTGATTCACTCAACAAACTCCAAGGAAATGCTCACAGAGCTCTGCGTGACATCTCAGAAGACAACAGAGATGAGTGTGACCCGGTCCTGCTTCCATGGAGCTCACAGTCTAGCTCGGTCACCAAAACAAGAATGTGTACAAGGCAACAAGTGACACAGATGACACAACGTGCAACAGTTCCAGTGCGGGGACAGCACTGTTGGCTGAACAGGCAGAGGAGGCCTCACAGGAGAAAGGGCGGCTCATGGCAGGCAGTGAGAGACATGGGCCAGGGTGTGAGTGGAAAATTCTAGATATGTTTGGGAAACTGCCACTGGGAGAAGGGGCTTTGGTGGAAAAACTAGGGGTCATTGACAAAAACCAAAAATAAATAAATAAACAACGGTACTACACAGAGTTTTGGAGTAATGAGCAATGTAAAAAGAGCAGGATGTTAGAACATTCTAGTTGCATTTTTAAAATGTATTTAGTACAGAGTCTAGAGGGTCTCACTACACAGATCAGACTCCTAGTGATTCTCCTGTTTTCAGCCTCCCAAGTGCTGGGATTACAGGCGTATGCCACGCCCAGTCTCAGTTACCATCTCAGCACACCAGGGGGGCGGGGGCAGCAAGGCACGTCTAGCATTTTGCGGCGCACACTGAGAACTGGGTAGTCTTCCCGGTTTGTAGCACAGCACATAGCTGTCTGGAATGAAGACTACCCTGGCCTTTCTCCCTGGGGTGCCCTC
Source organism: Capromys pilorides (assembly GCA_004027915.1). Classification (NCBI taxonomy): domain Eukaryota; kingdom Metazoa; phylum Chordata; class Mammalia; order Rodentia; family Capromyidae; genus Capromys; species Capromys pilorides. The sequence continues at coordinate 71,727 of PVKN010000306.1, read as the reverse complement.
TCTGGAAGACAGAGGGCAACCCCAGCACTAACTGGCAGGGGATAGCTGGCCTGCTATGCTGGGCTGGAGCAGGCTGCTGAGGCACCCCAGAAGCTGCTGAGGAGTGCGGGAGGAGGCGCTGTGAGGTGGCTATGCTGAACGGTGAAGCACACAGAGGTCAGATCCGTGCCCCAGGCCAGCCTGGTCATCTGAGTCAGGCATCAGCCCCGAGATGGGGGTTGTTGGTAACCAGAATGGGTCGTCCTTTCACAGCAGCTGCGCAAGTCGGGACGTCTCTGCTGGAAGCTGTGCGGCACAGCATTTGCTCCTGCAGAGTAAAGGCCCAAGAAGAGGTTCACGTGGTACAGAGCCTTCCTGCTGGGGGAAGCGGGGTGCATGACAGGCCCCGCTGCAAAGGGACGCTAAGGAAGCAGACAAAAATTAGGGCTGGAGGAGCACAAAACAAGTCGGTGAAGAGCAGGGCCACGGTCATATTCACAGGCACGAGCACCTCCGTGTTACCAAATGTGATAGAGCTTCAAAGATACTGTATTTTTTGTGTTCTGATAAAATTTTATTTAACAGTTCATGGGCCAGAGGTAGCCCCCCCAGATCATACGGAAGCTATGACTTAGGGTGTTTGTGGTATCTGCATTTTAGAGTTGCCCTGGCCTTGCTTCAAGTCTGGGAGAGAACCTGTCTTCATGATGACAATGGTGTTAGCAAACAGTCTCTTGCATATGAATTAACGGCTCCTCTGCGCTCCCACAGATGTTTGCTCCAAAGTGGTCCAACAAGCAGGGGACAGCTGTGCAGGACGCTGGGCTGCAGCTGACTCTAAAATGCTCAGTGGCAGACAGTTGTCTCTCAGGGGCTCTGCCAGGGCTTTGAGGCCTTGGATGTGTAACTGAAGTAAAGAATGGGCAGGAAGGTTCTGCCAGTGTGTGGGGTGGCATGTGGAGTCCTGGGGATTGAGGGGCGGGCACCCACTTCTTTAACCCTGAGGGACCCCACACTGCAGGACCGTGGAGGAGGAAGGGGAACTATAGGGAAAGTCAGAGCCAGAGCAATGAGGAAACCGAAGCCCGGGGTGAGGAGCGGCTCTCCCAGGAAGTCAGCGCCCATGGGAGGGGACCTAGACAGGAGCAGGAAACAGCCTCCTCTCCAAAGAGTGTGCTGGTAAATAGCCTCGCAGGGCCAGCATCTCACTTGCTTTATTCTGTTTAACAGTGAAAAGAGCATAATAACCCTCAGAGAGCAAATCAGTGTAGGACTAGAGTAGATGACCTTCATGCGGTATTTATTGTGAGCTGTTTTGTGTGTATATGTATTTGTGTGTGTGTATACTGGAGATTGAACCCAGGGACTTGTGCATGGTAGGCAAGTGTTCTACCAGTGAGCTAAATCCCCCAGCCCTTTATTATTGGGGTGGAGGGGCGAGGTTTCACTAAATTGTCCAGTCTGGCCTTGAACTTGCAATTCTCTTGCCCCAGCCTCCAGAGCAGGCCTACACTACCATGCCTGGCTTCAGTCAATGCTTAACATGCATCGCTTGATAACTACTGTGTGATAGCTGCCACCTCTGTGTTGTGGGTGACAGCTGGGGATCCAAAGAAAGGAGCACGACCCAATTAAGAATGACACAGAATGATACACGTGAGTGTGGGAAACTACACTGCTGAAGGCTTCCTCAGTTCTGCTTAGACATATTTTGAAAAGTGAAGCCAGCATTTCGACCAGTTGCTTGGGAGACCAGAGGGCAAGGATTACTTCCCCACATTTTCAACAGGTTGTCCATCCCCCTTGCATAATCTTGGTGTTTAAAACTGGTTGCTGTAATGAATTCTAACGGTATTAGATCTCACAGTCTCAGTGAAACAGAAGTAAACATGGCTGACTGGACTGAACTAGCATGGTGGCCAGGAAGGGACATCTAGGGGCAGAGGGATAAGCACTGGCTTCTTAGAGTCCTTAGCCCCATAGATTCAAGAGACTTAGGGAGCAAAGCCAGAAAAGGGAGACACTCACCTCCTGTCCGTTCTCAGAAATGGAAATGGTTCTCGAACATGTTAATCAGGGAGGTATTATTGTAATCACCATTTGGGGGTGCTGGGGATTAAACCTAGAGCCTCACACACACTAGGCAAGCACTGGGCTGCTGAGCTACATCCCCCATACTGCCGTTGCAGGAGGCTGCATACATAAAAAATAAAACAAAACAATAATATTTACCCTACTTATGATACATGAAGGCAATGATTCCTGGCACAGGAGGATCACACGTTTGAGGCCAGTCCAGGTAATTTAGCCCAAACCTGTGCCTCCGTGGTTCAGCACTTGCCTTAGTGTGCATAAGGATTCAATCTCCAGTACCATAAAACAAAACAAAATAAAATCCTGCAAATAATTTATTAGGGAGGAAGCTCAAGGATCAATATTATTTTTAAAAAGATTATTTATTAGTGTGGTTCTTCCATCTAAGCTCTGTACTTTCTTCTTGAGAATCCTCAGAGGATGGAAAAGCAGGCAGAAGAGTGAGGAAGGAATGACTCCTTGATTACAACAGCTTCTAGAACAATCTATAGGTCCACTATCAGACAGATAAGTGCCGCATACTATTTTCAGCAGCAGCGGACACCCATACGATGGTATCAACCATCCAGCCGAGGCATGTTGCAGGCTGTACCACGTGGGCTGTGCACAGTCACTCTGATCCTTGCACAGGAACACAAGCACCACATTTCTCAGAACGTGTTGCCCCTTACCAAGGGATGCATGAGTGTGTTTTTCAGCTAGTATTTAGTTTCATGGCAATGCACACATAAACTGCTTCTCCTATTTTTAAGACCTGGCTTCTAAGGAGCTAAATCTGCATTCCAGGAAAAGTACCAAAACTAGTGCTTTAAACCCTAATGACCTGTGTTAGCTCTGGATGGGGGCTGAGGCAGTGGCCTGTACAGAGCTGGCCATTTAAAAATCACATGGGAAACTTATTAAAAATAGAGAGCCATGGGCTTGCTGCCTGAGATTCTGACTTAGCACATTGGAGAATCTATTAAAAATCAAACAACAAAGTTTCTCAGGTGGCTTGGACTTGAAAGCTAGATTTGGACCCACTGGTGAGTCATCATCCTCTGACCCTGCCTGGTGCAATCATCTGTTGCTATGGAAACCACTGATGCACACCCTATCAGTCTGGCTGAGCGGTTTGAATTTCACAAATCTTTTTTAAAATAGTACAAATCTCTTTCAAAAGTAAATGTCATTAGTTTTGGAAGGTTTCTCTCTCTCTCTCTCTCTCTCTCTCTCTCTCTCTCTCTCTCTCTCTCTCTCTCCAGATATTTAGAGGAGAAAAGAAAGCTCCTACGAAGCAGAAAATTTTCTCATCTGAAACCAAATTTAACAGAAAGCAGATGGTCCTTGCTACATTAGCCCAAATGGAAGAACTAATGAGCTGTTATTTCCTGAGGTGAGTTTCAGACTGTCTGCAGTTTCCTCCCGGCTTTGTCTGTTTTAAGGTGCCTGACTGGCGAAGTCTTACCCTCATGGGCTTTCCCAGGAGGAGAGAAGAGCAGGCAGTAACAGGCCAGGATGACACCAAGGTTCTGGAGGCTCCAGCTTGAGGCTGTCCTGGAAAAGGACCATCCTGCCCAAGTGACAGGGAGAATGAACTCCGGCATGCTGACCAGCGAGGTCACCCATGCTGCACCCAGACTTTAAACACTGTTTGAAATCTCTGAGCCAAATGAGGAAGTCATCTGAGGTAGCGAAGATAGGGTAGAGGGAGGGACAGAGAGCTGGTTTCTGTAGCTTTATGTTGTACAGGTGGCCCTACTTAGAATGTAATGATCTTTACTTTCCACTTAAAGTTAACAGCATACAATGGTTGCATGGGAAATAGAAACACTTCTCAAACACGTTAATCAGGGAGGTATTATTGTAATCACCATTTGGTGGAGATTATACCTGTAGGTGTAATCACCTAGAGCCTCACACACGCTCCGCAAGCGCTGAGCTGCTGAGCTACATCCCCCGTACCACCCTTACAGGAGGCTGTATAAGTAAAAACAAAACAAAACAACAATATTTATCCTATTTGCAATACATGATCAACAGGTGGGTTTTTGCTAGAAAGACAATGAAGACGGGGCAGTGATTCCTGGGACAGGAGGATCACATGCTTGAGGTCAGTCCAGGTGTTTTAGCCAGAACCTGTGCCTCCGTGGCATAGCACTTGCCTTAGCATGCACAAGGGTTCAATCTCCAGTACCACAAAACAAAACACAATCAAATCCTGCAAATAATTTAGAAGCTCAGGGATCCATATTATTTTTAAGAAGATTATTAGTGTGGGATTCTCTGCTCTTTGTAAATCCTGACAGACCTCCTCAGGAAACCAGAGTAGAATCTCCCTCCCAAAGATACTCTCTGGGATCTGGTACTTTCCTGTCAGCTATTACAGCAAGGTGGACAGGGGCCTGCAGACCCCAGCTGCATTGAGCCGTAGATACTTCCCTATGGTTCTCTGTGGCAAAAGGAGCTGGTGCTTGTCTGAAACAGAATCATTCCCTTGGTTCTCCTCCCTTCTCTCCCTGTCTCTGCCTGCAGCACTCCCAGACTCCAAGCAGAAGTGCCCTGTGCACATCTGCACAGTCCTGTGTGAGGAGTCCTTCTGGAAATGCTCCCGGCATGCATCTCTCTGACTTAGGGCACAGGAACACAGCTTGGTCTCCCATCCCAGCTGGTTTTCAGCACCCTCCATCCCACATCCACTCAAAGCCCATGAGGCACCCAGATATCTATCAATTATCATCTTCCAAACCCTTCCACAACTCTACCACTGTTGTCCCCACTGGCATCACCACCCAGGACTTACCGCTTTGCCACTAGGCCTGACTTCCCAATTTACATTGTGTCTGCCCAGTGTAACTGCCTTTCTCTACTCCTAGTGGACTGCAGACCACCAGCCCACTTCTGGGTTCCTGGGTTGGGGGGTGTCACTAGGGACACTAGCACCGCCTGCTGAATTTATTCTAGAGGAAACATTTGACCAGGTTAATTGTTCAGGACTGAGGACCTAAGGAGAAACTGATAATGGCAAAGACAGAATGATGTGAAAAGAAGCTAAGGACAAACTCAGAGGACTTCTGAAAAGGGCTAGATAGAAAAAAGAAGGAAGTATTGACATGATACCCCAAAGATCAACAGGTTTATTTCAAACCTCCACTGCCCTTACCTTTGCTTTGTGTATCCTTCTTTGTGCTGGAACTGCTTTACTCACTCTGCGACTCTGGGTCCCTTCCTGTGGGGTCTACCCACTTACTCAGGTGAGCTTTCCACTAATTCATTTCGAGTTTAGGTGACTCTCCCAGTGCATTATGGGAAACTTCTGAGAGATGCCCTCTCCTCCCCGCACTGCCTTCTCTGTCTCTTAGGTCTCTGCTCCAAGTAGCTTATGGGTTTTCAGTCTGGGACCCACAAGGCAGCTGTGGGGGCTGCTGGAACCTCTTGGTTTAAGAATTTATTTATTTGTTTGTTTATTTGGTACAGGGTCCCTCTATGCCGCTCAGACTTGTAGTGATCCTGTCTCAACCTCTCCAGCACTGGGATTCCAGGCATGCACCATCACACCTGGTTTCAGTGGCCAGCACAGCACACCCAGGTTCTGGGGCCAGCATGGCATGTGGTACCTGGGACCCAATCTGGGTTCTTGTGCTTGCCAGGCAGACACTTAGACTGCTGAGCTACCTCCCCAGCCCCTTGGTGTACATACTCTTTGTGTGTGTGTGTGTGTGTGTGTGTGTGTGTGTGTGTGTGTGTAAGAGAGATAAGAGACAGGGAGAGAGAAGAGAGAGGACAGAGGAGAGAGGAGAGAGGAGAAAACAGAGAGAGAGAGAGAGAAATATGAATGTTCTGAGGCAAGACTCACCATTTTTTCCACAAGGTTTTCAAATAAACCCCCAAAGATAAGGAGCCACTAAGTGGCACCTCATCTAACCCCTGTGAGCTGCAGAGGTGACAAGCAGAGCACCCTGGAGGAAGGGAGACACCCACGCAGCCATGGAAGTCAGGGCCCGGCCCCATACCTTGGAAGCAGCCATCACAGCCGCTGTGGCCGCCACGTTCAAGCCCCGCTTCCCGAAGTGCACAAGGGCATCATAACTCCGGTCTTTTGCTTGGACCAGGCAATCATCAATTTCCTGTCAAAAGAACAGCACGGGCACAGTGAGCTGGCAGTCTCCGTGTTCTCTTTCCCTTCTCCTGAGTGCTGTCCTCGGCACCTGGCCTAATTGCTGATTCCCACTGAAAAGTCACAGGCACATGGAGTATGTGTGTAGACAGGTGGGTGGAGAGAGGCAGAACACATATGAGGGAAGTGGCAAAGGGACTTTTGGAAAAGCAGCAACTGAATGAATCAGCAGCAAGACCTAGGAGTATTTCCATGAGCCTCTCACTTCCAAGGAAGAGGGATAATTCTGGCACTGCACATCCAGCTCCTCTGTAAGACATGGAGAGAACTTAGGGCTGAGAGAAATGCCAAGAATCAAGCTTCTAGCCTCAGGCCTGTCACAAACTAGCTGTCATACCTTGGCACTCTTGGCCTCCCTACACAGTTTTGTCTTCCAGATCCTGAGGAGAATGATGATCCAATTTGCAGCATACGGTGCGGATTAGCTGAGCTAAGTCAAGGAAAGCACTTCACACAACAGCTGGCTTTAGTCAGTGATCACCACTGCCGCCTTCCATGTCCTCCAGGCCTGAGCTCTTGGAGTTCTAAAGTTCAGCTATTCTATAACTACTTAATTCTATAATCAAACATCGGTCCACATATATATCGGTGGTAGAGAGTAGAATTCAGAAAGAAATGGCCATTAGCTTTGTTGATAAAGGAGATCATTTAACAGATACTGAAATAAAATAAAATAAAATTAGAAGTCACCCAGAATTGTACAGCAAGGTATAAGGTGAGGAAGAAAAACAAGACTGAGGTCAATGTCCAGACTGAAGCCAAGCACAATATTGGCTTAATTCAACTTGGGATCAAATCTGGTTTATTCTGTTTCACTGGGGGTTGTTTTGTTGTCCTCATCCTTTTGAGACAGTGGCTGCATCTCATAGCTACAAGTAGCTCATCTGAGAATCTAGGGAGACAAAGGCATGCGGCCTCGGTCTTGTCTGAAGGTCAGCACACTGGTGTACTTCCTGTGCTTTGAGGTGTCAAGGCCTCCCTGGGATGTCGAAGCAGGAAGCCCACTAATGCCTGGCTGGCTCCGGAAGTGATTCAGGCAGCTCTCAAGAGGAATTGCTTCCGCCTCCATGGACGCTACAGGGAAGGCTTCAGGGGAAGCCAGCACCGGGGACAAGGGAGGGAAGAAGAGCAGGATTTGATAACCAGGTCAAGACAGGGGTAGATGTGTTAGCTCCACACTCTGAGGCAGAGAGCTATGGGCCTGGTTCCCAAAGGGAAATGTTTCCAACAGCCTGTTCCTCCGACGGCTTTGCCTTCCAAAGCCTTCTCCTGGAGGAAGCTAAGCTTTAACTTTCAGAAACTGATAGGACTTTCATTTTATTTTGAAGAATTCTGCTATCTGATCAAAATAGAAAAGAACGTAATTGATGTATTATATAATGTTGAAGTCTTTTGACACAGTCATTGACCTGGAAATTTATTCTATGAAAATCAAGGAAAGAACTAAATTCCATACAGGATGGTGTTAGTTGAAGAATTAGCTGCAACAGAAAAATTCAGATAATCTAAATAGCAGCAAGGTCACTATGTTCTTTCTTTTAGGCCATTATGAAGACCTTAGATTGTGCCTAAGTATGTTCAAGAATACTGATTTTTATTATGTTTTACTTGTGATTTATGACAAGTTTTTTAATTTTTTTACATTGATTTTGAGACAGGGTCTCACTGTACAGTTCAGTTTAGGTTGTCTTAAATGCACTATGTAGCCCAGGCTGGCCTCAAACTCAAGGCAATCCTCCTGCCTCAGCCTCCCAAGTGCTGAGATTACAGGAATGTACCACCACACCCGGCCATATCAAATTTTTAAAGTACTTTTTGAGAAAGATCCTATGTATCCAGGCATGGCGGCATATGCCTGTAATTCCAGCATGCATAGGGTGCTGAGGTAGAAGGATTTGAAGTTGGAGGCCAGCCTGGGCTGCACAGTGAGTTCAAGATCAGCTTACCTACACAGTGAAACCCTGCATCAATGAACAACAACAACAACAAAAAAAAAACCCAATATACATAATATACACCAGAAAAGATTCTATGTAAAATTTTAAATGATCTTTATAAAAATCATCTCACAAAAGAACAGGGGCTAAGGATGATAAAAGGAAGGAAATTCAGTTTGGGAAATTAAATTGTGAGTGAATTTTTTTCTTTTGTTTGAAAAAAATATGTATAATATATATATATATATATATATATATATATATATATAATATATATATAGTCACCACTACTTCTAAAAAAATCATATTTAAAGAAAATACAGTTAATAAGTGACTGAGGGTCAGGCATAATGAAACATGCCAGCTAACACACTTCCCAACTATTAGAAAGAGGGAACCGAGAGGATTATAAATCCAAGTTAGTGAGACTTTACCTCAAAATTTAAAAAAAAAAAGCTCTGGGATGCAGCACAGCATTCCCTAGGTTCAATCCTCAGTGCCACAAAAAACAGAGCTGGGGACAGATCTCAGTAATAGAGCATGCACACAGCATGTGTGAGACCCAGCACCGAGAGAGAGAGAGAGAGAGACATTAGAAGCTACAATGTGTTGAGATAATAAAAGCCAATCAAGAGTCTCCTGCGATACAACAATCTTTTTATTTATCACTTCAAAAAAACTCTTTCACTTGCTGTGTAGCATGAAAGGCAAAGCAACACCGATTACCTTTTCTTTTGAAGACAGCGTGGGATGTACAAACTTCCTGTACAGGAGGCTGGAGCCTTTCGTGTAGGGAGACAGCAGCCAGGCTACAAATGCTATTTTTAGTTCATAATAGAATGGAAACCTGGAAAGATAACAAAATACGCACCCCATTAGCTCCTTAGCAACACTACTCCAGCTCCATGAAGGACAAGACCCGGGCTTGGACACCTCTCCTGTCCACGCCCTGCTGCAGAGCTCCCAGCTTCCTCCTCCGTCCAGCAGGGGCAGGCATGCACGCGCGCAGGTGTGCACGCAGGCACACACATGGCAACGCCACAGCCTCTCCTTTTCTTCTGTTGCCCAGGCACACGAGCAGGGGAAGCTCAGCCCATTAAGCACCCTGTGGCCCCGGCAACAGCTGGCAGGTCCAGCAGGCTGGGCTCGCTGTGGTGGATGTGAGCCTGCAGTCCCAGAAGGCCAGGTCCCTACTGCCACCCAGCTGTTCACCCATTTCCTGTGGCCAGAAGCACAAATGTTTGGAGGGGTCACATGAGTTGGAGCTAATAAACCGTTTCCAGTCTGAGTGTAAAACCTAGCCCCCTTCTTGGCTCTTTTTGGCCCAAATAGAAATACGAACATGAGGTCAATTCTTGCCCAAAGGAGAATAGTCTTCACCCTACTCAAGTCAATGCTGGGCAAACACATCTTGACATTTTTGCTAATTTTGCTGCCAAAAGAAAGAAGAACATAAAGTGCAGGTAACATCGGATTCTGAAGTCCTATGCACCCTTGAGCTCAAACATTTCTTTGTGAAGGATTTTTTTTTTGGGAGGGGGCTGGCTCAGGCTGCCTTAAGATAGTGGATCTGGGGATCACACTGCCATCCCCTATGTTTGAGCGGGATTGCCCGCATAGCCGCTTAAACTCCTGAGCTAACCTGAAAGTCCCCGCAATCATTTCTTTGTGCCACAAACATTTTCCCAGCACCTATATGTGCCAGCTTGTGCCAGGTGCTGGGCAGGTAACAATGAGTCAGGAAGACCTGATCCTCTTCCTTCTTGGAGCACCCAGAAACTGACAAGATTCTGACACCCCTGAACCTAGGGGTCCAGCCAAAGAAACAGAGATTGATACAATAACCACACTCAGGGCCAAGGAATATAGCTCAGTGGCATAAGCACCTGCCCAGCAGGCTTAAGGTCCTGAGTTTGATGCCCAGTACCAGAAACAAAAAATAAAAAATAATAATCCCACCCACCCAGAACAGCAATCTGAGGACGGTAAGGCTCAGTCAGACCTGACTCGCCCAGTCCCCAACCTGCTCGCCAACAGAAGCATCACTCTCAGCAGGGAACTCAGCTCGGCACCAAAACTGTCATTGGCAGGCACAGGTTGTCAAAAAGGGGAAGATACAGCAGCGAATTCTGCAGGATCCGGAGTACCAGAAGACATCTGGAGCCACTGGAAAATTTACACTGCATGCTTCAAGGACTTTGCCTGCAAAGGTGCGACACTGCTGGAGAATTCAGACCACAGATGCTCACTAAAATCTGCCTGCCTAACATCCCCTGCCTTCTTTCAATCCTTATAAAAGGGACCCAGTTCTCTCTGTCGCCTACAGATGGCCTTATTGCTCTGTTTCCCTGCATCCACACAACAATAAATTCCACGCCATGTTGCCTTCACACAAGCCTGGTGGTCTCAGCTGGCCTCCCCACCTTGCACCGTGTGTTACAAGGACAGTGCCTGCTATGGTTTGTGTGTATTTGTCCTCCCCAAAGCCTCATGCAATTATGGGGCAGACTTCTAGAGTTTGTGATTAACTCATGATCTACTGGGATTATGGGTCTGAGTACTGCTGGGATTATGGGTGTGCATACGCTCCCAGCCTGGGGCAGATAGTGTGAATACAACCTACAGGAGACAGACGTGCCCGCTGTAGCCACTGTTACTGACGTGCCCGCTGTAGCCATTGTTGCTGCTACTGCTCCATTTTGCTCTCTGCTCTTTGCCACAGCCATGAAAAGTTGCTCTCTGCCATGTGCTGCTCTGCCTTGGAGCCAGCTGAGTATGGACCGAAACCTGCAGTAACTGTGAGCTAAACAAACTTATCCTTCCTTTGTTTTGGGTGGGAGTAACTGAGACAGTGCCCTAGTGGGGCGGGCTCTCCTGGCACACAGAGGGTCTCTGCACACACTTCGAAATTAGCTCCTTCAACTAGATGCAGCACTACGGGCACACAGCTCAGCAAGCAGAGCTTGGTCTGGTTTCCAACGCCACTCACCTTCTCAGCCAACTGAGCCAATTCCTCAAGACAGAAAGAGCTCACCCACAAGGCCGGCTTCCCCACACAAACCTACCAGACCAGAGCCCACACTCCAGCCACCTTCTCTGCTGAGATCTCACGTTAAAGGCTACTGTCCCAGTGCTCCAGCTGGCCTCCAGGAGCAGGACCAGACAGTCACAGAAAGCCACAAACCACCACTGCATCCCAGAGCCCTCAAAATTACCATGCCCAGCCAACCCCAAGCCCGCTAATCCGGCTTTGCCCATTCCTTCTGGTGGAAACCCCAATAAAGCCTTTTGGCCCATTTCCTGCCTCTGCCTCTTGACTCTGGGGCCTCCTCGAGGCCTTGCATGCTGTGGCAGTTGCTTCTGGCTTCTAGGAATCTACAGATTTAACAAATCTCTTCCTTTTTTTGTTTTTTAAGACAGTCCCACTACATGGTTCAGGCTGGTCCTCAATTCACTACATAGCCCAGACTGGCTTTGAACTTGCAGTGATCCTCCTTGCCTCAGCCTCCTGTGTCAGGATTACAGACATCTACCACCACACCAGGCTTAATTTCTTCTGTCTTCATAGGTGTTTCCATGGCTACATGGCTTTCCACACATGATTTGTAAAAAAATCTAGGGTATCCTTAAAACATGATGTTTTGGGCTGGTATACATAGCTCAGTGACACAGTGCTTGCCTGTCAAGTGCAAAACCCTGAATTTGATTCCCCCTCTCCCCACAAAAAAACTCAAACAAACCATGATGCCATGAGAGAAAAGGTCACCTGTGCAGGCCTGAGAAATCAGAAAAGTTAATTCTCCCAGATAAAGAGCCAGAAAAGAAAAGGAGCAATTTCTAGCAAGTCAACTCCAGGCCCTTTAATGCTCCCACAGCCCCTCAATCAGACCACCTCCTCCTTTCCTCGGGAAGGTCTCAGCCTCTCAGCCTTCTGCCTCTGGCTCACCCATCCTCAATGGTCTCTCAGCAACCAAGGGGCGCTTGTGGTGGCAAGATTAATGTTTCACAGGCAGAGAAGAGAGGGGCTGAAAGAACACAGGCCTGATGCTCCCCCAGGGAAACACTCTGGTGATTAATAATGGAGGAACTTTTGTTTCGAAAACAAGCATTTGCCAGTCCTGAGGGAAAAGCGAATGAAGCTGGCAAGCTCAGAAACCGGCACAAGATACACTGAGGGTCCCAAGGGCATCTGCCGTACTGCAGTGCTTTTATTTATTATGTAAAAGAGATACTTTTTATTTAAAAAATAGGTCATGCATACATATTGTTTTTAAAAATGTGTACAGCAGAGACTCCTTCCACCCCTGACCTTTGGTCCCTTTTCTATCATCAGCTGCTGGCACACGCTTCCAGCATGGACTGGAGCCAGGCACATACAATCACATAGATGCATACAACTCCCTTAACTGCCCTCCAGAGATGCAGCAGCATTCTGTACGCCCTCCTCACCCCTTGCTCCCCCCAACACACACAATCCGCACTGTGCCTCAGGGACCATCTCACTCCAGCCCACAGAACTGCACGTGGGTGTGTAGGCATCTCCCCGGGCACCGTGAATATTCATGAGGGGAACAATCTTTGGCAACTAAGCTGAGCTGCACAAGAACCTCTCAGTGTGTTTCTCTATACACATGTGCAAATGCAGCTGCAGAATAAACGCCCCAGGAGTAGAAATTCTGCACACACTTTAAATATACACAGAGGTGGCACTTCCATGTAAACATGAATAAGAGACCCTGGGTCCCTGCAGCCAGGCCCTCACAGGTACAGCTCACTGTTAAGAGCCTCTGCCCCGGCTATGCCGTGAGGAATGGCTGTGGGATGCATTTGCACATTCATCAGGAGTCATCCTTCAGGTTGCACAGGCTCCCTTTCCTCTCTGGTAAGTCTGCTACAGATCATCCGGTTCCCTGAGCTCCTTTCAGTGTACCCTGTCCAGCCTAATGGGAAAATCTTCCTTCCCTCCAGTCTTCTGGGTTCATTTCTCCATCCGTGTCTTATCAGGCACACAGAGCAGCTCCAGTGACAAATTCAGAGGGCAGACTTCATTTAGTGTGACCAGCAGACCTGCCTATGGGTGCTGTCCCCAAGTTGCTCTGGAGTGTGTAAGAGTGCTGCTCCCTCCTCCCGTTCCTCCTGGACAAAGGAGCTCACACTGGAGGCATTTCAGGGGAGGGATGTCAGCCCTTGTGATACAAGAATCACAAAAGAATTGATTTATTCCTTGTCTGGAAAGGTGGCACAAATATCAGCATTAAAAAAAAAAAAAGGCATCAGAGCCTGCTAATTCCTGGCCTTTCCAGAACTTTGGTTAAGAATAGGCTCCCCTCACGGTGTGCAGCGTTGAACCCATAGGCTTCATCCTGAACTATATCTCCAGCCCTTTTCTAGTTTTAGCTTTGAAAGAGCGCTATGGTTCATATATGGATATCGGACCAAAGGTTCATGCACTCAGAGGCGGCGCTTTTTGGAAGACGACTGGATTATGGGGGGATACAGCTGACCTGGTGTCAGGAGGTGGGGTTCAGTCTGCAGGGGCAGGCTCCTGGGGCTGCGCTCAGAGTTTACTCCCTTCTTGGCTCCTCCTGCATCCTGAAGAAGACCTGCCAACCATGCTACACCTGCATGCAGCCAGCTGGCCATGCAGGGATTGAAACTTCTAAAATTGAACCAAAATAAAGCTCACCTTCTTTGTCTTTTTTGAGACAGGGTCTCCCTGTGCAGTTCAGGCTGACCTTGCCCTCACTCTGGGGTTACAGGCGTGTGCCACCACGCCTGGCTTCTAAACCTCTCTTTCTTTTAGTGTCAAGTGTTGGGTATTTTGTTCAAGCAATAAGGAAAGTGAGTAAGGCAGATAGGGTCTTGCTAAATTCCTCGGGCTGGGCTTGAACTTGTGATCTCCCTGACTCAGCCTCACTCGGTGCTGGGATTACAGATGAACAGCATGTCTGGCACAAACAGGATCCTTTTGAATGTCTTTTGAAAGCAAAACCAGAATTTCCTACCATTAACAATCACTACAATTTCTTATTATTTCTTTCCTCCTGCTTTCTTTTTTTCCCACTTGCCTAGTCTTAGATACTTGGCTTATTGATCCATTCACTGTTTATTGATTAATCAACCCATTCTGTTGGGAAATCCTACTGAGGAACTGCAAATTAAAAAGATATATGATGAACCCTGTAGGGGCACCCAAGTTGGGTTAGATGCACCCTTGCCCTTATATATTTGTCACCCAGGAGGAAAGGTTTACATCAAATCTGGGAAAGCAAGGGAAGATGTGAAGAAGGCAGAGAAAGGGAGGGAGGGAGGGAGACATGCACACAGCACCTGAGAAACAAGAATGTCACTGTTCAGTCACCAGCATGGAAGAAGAGAGGATGAAAAAGATGGGGCCTGCCTACTTCGGGACAGAAGGAAGGATGAGATGCAGGAAGAGAGATGGACACACTTGACCATCTGTGCCTCACTGGCAGTGTGAATACCCTGGGTGATTTTCTCCCCAGTGCTGCTGAGGGGTACAGCTCTGACTGGGCGCCGGGCACCTGTGCAGACCAGGTACACAGTAGGTTCTAAAGCACCTATATGTATAAGACACCTCTTGGGCCCCACTCTCAGCAGTGTCTCTCTCTTCAGTCCATACTGGTGCTGTTTATGCTACGTGGTCTGTAGCTCACAACTGAGTACTTAGTGCCACTGAGGAAGCATCAAGTAGGAAGTGCTGAGCAATTTCTAGATTATAAATTTGAAATTGGGAGGCCGACAGCTTCAGCATAAAGAGTCCTGAGGGGTCAGCTGGCAGTGGGTAGAAGCAGAGTCCCTAAGCTTCCATGGGAAGGGGTCCTGAAGCGCCTGGCTGCTCCTCTTCCAGAGTTTAATTTTTTAGCTTTTCTTTCTACTCTGTGAGCTACTCTCTCTCCCAACAAAGCCTCCCTACTTTCTCTTCTTTTCCTTCAGTTACTGAGAGGTAATATCTATTGTTTGCTAGAAAGGATCCAGAAGCCCCAATAAACCCGTGGCCCACAGACCAAACTCAAATAATTATTTATTTTTATAAATAAAGTTTTACTAGGACACTGCCACACCCACTTGCTTATTAGTATCTATGGCTGTTTTCATGCTGCACTAGCAGAACAGCTGCAACAATGATTTATGGTCCTAAGAGCTCAAAATATTTATTATTTTAAGCTATATCTCAAAATATACTTGGTTTAAAACCAATTCTTCTATTGAAAGCCACCAAATCTCTCTTCCTGAAGGAAGGGAAAGTCCTCTGTCTTAGACCAGGCCTTGCCAGGATTCCAAAGATGCTCTAAATTGAGCCACTCAGATCCAGATTTCCTATAGGTCTTGGGGCTGCCTGGCTTTCTCAATACAATGCAACCGATGAAGTCTGCTTCCTGCCCGCCTAATCATTCAGGCCTTCGCTAAGGGGTGGCGAAGGGTCCTACTCATTCCACAGTAAGACACCCTTGAAAAACCATGACCTCCAGAAATTTCCTATGGGGTAAGGCCCCAGTCACCCCATGTTTTCTCCATAGATTCCCAGGCACATGCACGCACTGGGAAACCCATGGAAGTTGTGATTTCCCCACCCTGACAATATAACACCTCAACATTCTGGAGGGGTAGCTGTCTTAAGAGTTGGTCAGAGGATGAAAATACAAGTAATTTTCCATAGTGCTACCTCTAACAATGGGAAGCATATTGCAAAGATCACTTATCCACCCCACCCTCAAGCCCATTGGCACTTCCAGCTAAGGTGTTCACGTCAGGGGTCAGGAAGACAGGGAGATCCAAAGCACAGCTGAAGTGCAACTTTTACAGACCAATTTATGAGACATACTTCAAATCACCTGAACCTGTGGCCTGAGGTGTGGTACGAGGCTTCTGCTCTTTCAGGCCTCTTCCCTCACACTAGGCCAAAACACCCTGTAAGTGGCCCCATTCCTGGAGTACTTACCAGCAAAGGAAGATGTCTGTGAATGTCTCTGCTGTGGTGAAAAGTGCAAATATAATCCAGTACATCATCCATTTGACCTATTAAAGGAGAAAACACAGAGCTAGTGGGAAAAATCAAGGACAACTGGCTGCCTGACATCAAGAAGAACAGGCCCGGACAGTGGGTGCTGAGGCAGACCCCATAAAAGCCACTCATATGTGGCACTACTCTTCTCCCCCCACCCCTCTCTTTCTCATACCTTGGGGCTGACAGCAATTGGGCTGTTTGATAAATGGTCAAGCTCAAGGTCAAATCACACCCTGGATGGCTTCCCATAACCCTTAATGGGCAAGGGAGAGCCGCACACCAAGAGTGACACAAGACTTAATCATGTCATTTTCCTAGGACTAACATCAGAGGAGTAAACGCTCCAAGCTTCTTTATACAGACACACCATGGGATGACCTTTGTCCAGGTCAGACTCTGAGATGGAATGGCTGCCATCTTCACAGTCACTTTCTTGTGAAAAGCCCCAGGGCTACTGGGAGAAGAAAGCTTTCATTACATGTCTTTTCTGCGACCCTCCCCTTCCATTCTATTGCCTTTCTGTCAAGTGCCCTCTCTCTTGAGCCACTGCATTAATCTCCTAATTGCTTCCTCTGTCTCCCAGTGCCCCCCTCAACAACTTGTCCCATAAGTCAACGCCGGTGAATCTCTTAGAGCTTCCAGGTTTGCCATAGGCTCATGACCACTGCTACAGGTCATCCCCATTCTACTCTCCCCAAAGTATGAGCTCATCAGACTACCATTCCCCCATTTAAAATCTTCCAGAATATAGAATAAAATCTAGATTCTTTAGTGTATTCCTTCCACTTCCAGTAATGGTGGAACAGCTTGTACTACAGTACCCTTGTTACTGGTAATGGGGAAATCACAACAAAATATTTCAAAACAACTATTTGAAGGCATTAGAGAGTAATGAAAGGAAGGTAGAGACCAGAAGGGACTTGACCCTTATCTGCCTACAAAACTGGAGAATGGATTTTGACACTTTCAGAGTTGCCAGAAGTTGGGAGGGAAAAATTGTTTTAGTGAGGAGGAAACTTAGCAGAGCAGGCCCCAAAAGATCTTATTTCAAATGCAGTGAGTCTCTTTCCTAGCTTAATGCCTTTCATAATTTCCTGTTGTTAAAGATAAAACCTATATTCCCTAAATTGGCTTTCAAAGCCTTGCATGAACCAGCCTTTAATTGTCTCCATTAAAGTGACCTCCACTTAACTATGTTCTCCCATTTTCCATCCCAGCTATAATGAACCACTTTCCATTTCCTGAACAGAGAGTGTCTTCTTTTATCTCCAGATTTTAGACCTCAGGTCTCAGCCAAAGTCAACATCACCTTCTCAGCAAATGATCGAAGTTCAGGTAGATGTGGAGGACCACCACGGACAGCTCTCCTTGAAAGAAGAGCAGTTGTCTTCCTTTTGGCTACGCCAGGCCCTATTTCCTTGTATTGACATGTACAGAGCCATCTAGGACTTTTCCTTATTCCTTCAGTGGGCCTTAAGCATTGCATATCAGAGTAGTCAAGATGCTGGTGGTAGTCTTTGAAGACAGCAGGCCTGTTTCAGGTAACTCCCTCCTGCTACTCCCTAGTGTGAGATGGGAAAAGAGCCAGTGGTCCACTGTCCACTGGGATGGAGCCTTCAGATAGAACCTATGATTTCCTGGGGCTTAAAGGATTACACATCAGAGCTGAAGCACTGGACCCCAAAACATTAGATACTATCTCAATTATGTAATTCAGATTACTCTTTCTGCTTATCCTTCTCTCTGCAGAGGTGATTTCAGGCCTCCTACCTAGCCCAGCTCACACACTCACCTGCCTCCTGCCATTCCCACAGTCACTCAGCCTCAAGCCACTCCTCTTTTCACGAACGATTAAACATGGTTGGCCCTGGGTTGAGGCCTTTGGTCTGGATAGCTGTGATCATGGCCAGACTTAGGACCTCTTGGCTCCCCAAACTACAAATATGCTTTAGTGTTTTCATTCTTGCCATGGGTTGAACTGGTTGTGATAGATTGGCATTAACTCAATAGAACCCCAATAACTTACCTGTGGGATTATGAATATAAACTTCCTGGACTGAGGTGAGGCCCCAAAAGGGTTCTCTACAGTAATTTTCAGCTCTTTCTCTTCCTCTTGCAGTGTCACACACGGTCCCTGCCCTAACACCTACCACACTGCTTTCATGGTACCTGTTTACTCTTCTGCTTTTCCTACTAGATTGTAAGCTCCTTAAGGGTGGTCTTTTTGCATTTCATCACATCTCTAGGACCCAGAACACAACTAGCACTGAATGAACACATCCAGAACGACTGCATTAGAATGTTGGCATGATGACTGGGAACCAAAAGATAAGTTTCAAAAAGACCGAGAAGAAGTAACTTTGAAACTACTGTCTGGGTGGCTTTGAGAAGAAAAGAAAGTTGCATAGATATGGGAAGAAAGGCTATGGCTGAAGCTGGAGCATGAGCCACTGGTGGTTATGGGGCTACCCAAAGGAAAAGAAAGACCCACAAGCTGCGCTGGCCCCGCCCCCAGGGCACGCTGAGCCGGTGAACGAATCCCGGCATGGTGACATACATGCACACCTGTAATCCCAGCTCTGGGGAGGCTGAAAACAGGAGGATCATAACAAGTTTGAGCTGTGTAGTGAGACCCTGTACCAAATACATAAATGGGAGAGAGAGAGAGAGAGAGGGGAAAGGAAGGAAAACAAACAAAAGAAAGAAAGAAAAGATAGATAGATAGATAGATAGATAGATAGATAGATAGATAGATAGAATCAATTTAGGAAGAAGAGACTGGGCCCTGTAAGGGAAGGCTGAGAACCATAGGGAGCACCCAAAGAAGAGGGTCCAGGATTTGAGGAAAAGGCCCAGGGGTGGGAGAGGAAGGGGCTGCAGATGAATGAGGGAGCCGTGGCAGAGATGGAGCCCGAAGCATCAAGCTAAAGATGTTTCCATCTCATACTCCTTTACTTTAAAATACTTTCACCTCTCCCCCCCAAAAAAGGAGCTGAGAATGACTCATGGAGCCTAAGAAGGGAAATGGAAGCCTGGCAACTTGGAGATGGAAACCATATTCAACTGAAATTACCAGGAAATGTTTTTCACCAGCAGGCTTTATAAAAACCAAATGACAGCTATTTTTACCAAGGTTTGAAATAGCACATCCAAGTTTGAGGAATCCTGTTCAAATTGCAGGATGGAGAAGGAGGAGGAGGAGGAGCATGGTGCTTTCCACGAGAATTAAGAGAGGGAAAGAAGGGTCTAGGTCTGACCTGAGAGGGCATGTCCAGCAGCAGCTATGGATTAGGAAATTGCCAGCAGCCTGGGAAGTACCTGTTGCCTGGGCAGGGGTGGGATCCCAGAGTGATGAGATAGGAGAGTCTGGGACCCTTGGCCAGAGCTGTAATCTTCAGAGCTGGGGAGTGGGGGTGGACCTGGAGGCTGTCTGTGGATCTCCGTGGCTGCAACTCCTCAGTCCATTAGACCCTGCTCCTGGGGCTCATGTAGCCTGTGAAAGGCCCCACCATACACTGTGGATGGAGCAGCCTGAGCTACCCTACAGCTTCACGACCCTCTCCGTCCCTCCTCTAACCAGGCACACTGAAATTTCTCAAGCTTCTCGCACTCCTCATGCACCTGGCCCTGCTTCAGACTCACAGAGACTTCCCAGATCCCAGTGACTGAGACAGAAAACTCCTGAGCCTGTGTTGCAGATAACTGCATTGGCTGCAGGCAAGAGCACGGTGGACAACCGGAAACGTGGCTGGGTCACCTGGGAGGAGGAGCAGGCAGTCCCTAAGCAGCGCGTTTCATCTAGGAGGAGAAACGCATGCAGTAACACATTCATACTGCCATCAGGTGTAGTAACTGCATTTATGTGTTTCTGTACTCCTGATGCCCTGGCATCTGAAGCCTCACTGACAGGAGGCTGACATTCATCCCAGGGCTGGCCAGTTCCTAGAAATGGCACCATTTCCCCTACTCCTGCAGGAGCACTCTACGCAGGTGCAAAGCCAGTCCGAGACTCCAGCTCTTTCTTTGTGAGGCGATCCAGGTTGAGCCAATGTTTTTCCTCAGCCAAGTACCAGAGGCGACCAGCTGCGAGAGGAGGCCAGAGCCTGCTGAAATTATTCAAACCAACCATCCCAAATCTGTCTTCCTACTGTCTCTGTACCTTTCCCACTGAAGCCATAGCAAGCGCTGCTGCCCACACTCTGCCTCCTGGCTGGCTCTGGCATTTTCCGAGTGGCCCCACTTCTGGGGAGCGCTGAGCACAAATCATCCTTTGCATCATTTTCACTGTTTGTGCCTTACCCCTCTTCAGCAGAACAAACCCAAATACCCTTAGAAACTCCTGGCAAAGGTTGCACAGATGATGAGGTTTGCACAATGGATGAGGCTGAAACTGGTGTGGAGACGGCCTGGGAGTGATGCCAATGAGTCCAGAGAATGAAGATATTTGTGGCCCACGCTCACCCTTGCCAAAAGGTCTCACAGAAGAGGAGGCACACAGTAAGCAGGCGGGTGAGACAACGGGGCCTGTGGATGTCAGCCAGCTTCTTTCTTCAGGCTTAACAGTGCGTGTTTAATTGGCCCGCACACCAACTGGCCACGTGGAAGTGGCAGGGACAGCACAAGGGCTCAGCAAGGTGGAATCCCTCTCACCAGTGCTGACCTGGCCCTGACAACCCATCAGAGCCCAAGCTGCCAGCAGCAGCCACCAAGCCTGTCTAAGATGGTCCCGTAACTCAAGGCGTGACACTGGGCCCTTCTCTAACAGATGGTTCTTCTCTGGATTATGCACTGTTCAGCATGTGGACTTGCTTTTTCCCATTCCCTGGATTCCTGGAGCCACACAGCAAGCTAAGAACTCAGGGATGGCTGTTCTCACTTGCTGCCCCTCACACTACGCTGCTTCTCACCAAGGGCTCTCCAAGACAGCAGAAATGAGACGACAGGCTGAAGCTCCTGAGAGTCACTCATCTGCACACTCCCCTGCCTGGGGACAGCTGGCCCTGCACAATGCTGCCCAGCCTGGAGGACTCAGAAGGAAAACCAGATAGGAACGCTTTCTCCTCTGAATTAATGACTGAAAAACAGCAGGTACAAGAATGAAGGACATTAAACCCCATGCCAGTTCCTCGCCACTCAAAGTATGGCCCGCGGTCCCATTGCACAGATGTCACCTAAGAATGCACTGGAAATGCAGAATGGCCAGCTCGATCCCAGACCTACTAGATCAGAATGAGCATCTTAATGAGATCGCCATTTATATGCATATTACAGCTTAAGAATCGCTGGTCTGACACACAGTGTTCCTGCTACTGCTGCTTCACATTCCCAACTCTCTGATCTCTGCTTTTTAATGAATTTCAGTACCTTGCTAGTGGATGTTCCCATCAGGGGATACAAACTGTTGCAATGAAATGAAAGCTGGCACAAGGCTATTTCAAAATCCTCACATGAGGGCACAGATTATACAAGACATATACGCCTGGATGGCGTGAACGATCCCGATTAGGAAGGGCAACTGAGGTTACTGCTACACAAGGCAGTGAGAAGGAAGGTAGTCGGAAGCTGTGGGTTGTGGGGAGCAGTCCTAGCACTGCTGTGTACAGAAGTCAATGGATCAGTACTGGAACCCCACAGAGACAAGACCACCAAGGTCTCAGATTCTTAAGAACTCAGGTTTGGGCCACACCACTGAATATGGAATCCACTCCCTAAGCACTATCTGAAGGCACGGATTGGGTAGTAAGAGAGGGAAGTATCAGGAAAAAGAATGCACATCTATGGAATGCTGGACGTCCAGCACATACTTCTGAATTATCTGGACTCTGCGAGTGTCTTACTCTTTCTCTCTGGGCCACTTTACAACTTTGTAAGTTTTAGAAAACTGACTCCAGTGAAAATGATTTTGTCCATTGGGATGCAGTGAGTTTTACCCAGTGGAGGTGTAACTGACTTCCTGTTGTGGTTTGTGCCTGGATGCCCCCTAAAGTCTCATGCAGTCATGGGGGGCCGGGCTTTTCAGAGGTGGCTGAATTTCGAGTTTGTGGCTGATTCATAGTCCATTGCTGGGGTTAAGGGTGTGAGTGCTGCTCTAGGGTGGGTAGCCTGCATATAGCGTAAGGGGTGGAAAGGGGGGTGTGCTCTCTCTTGCTCTCCGTCCTCTCTCTCTCTCTCTGTCTCTGTCTCATTGGTTTTGCTCTCTTCTGCTGTCATGAATTGTTTCCTCTCTGTAATGCCCTGCTGCCAAGCTAACCCGCCTTAGACCCTAACCAATAATGAATTATGGACTGACGCCTCTATAAACAGTGTGCTCAATAAACCTTTCCTCCTTTAACTTTGGGAGTTTGACATTTGGTTGCAGCAGTAAGAAAAGTAACTAAAACACTTTCCACTGCACCAAGAAATCAATTAGTGAATTAATTTCAACATTTTAGATTGTCTAAATATCTATTGTTTGGAATCTCCTCTGAACTATTTTTTAATTCCTTACTGGTTCCCTTGTGAATAATTAAAATCTTCAACATAGTTTTTTACTTACATAAGTTATGATTCACACAGTTTAAAACATTATCTCAACAGGGCCAGCCTAACAGGTCAGCAGACTAAAGCACTTGCTTAGATAGAGTGTAGCGGCCAGGGTTCGATCTCCATGTGCTGTGCTGTGCTGGTCCCACCCATGGGTGATTGAGACTGGGTGTAGTACCGCATGCCTGTAATCCCAGCACATGGGAGGCTGAAAACAAGAGAATCACATGATTTGTTCTACATAATAAGACCAGGTAGACCCTGCCCTAAATACAGGAAAAAAAATTATTGTAACAAAAGCCATAGTAATGCTATGAAATCCTGGTCAGCTGCATAAATACAGACTTTAGCTTTTATCCATGTTTTCTCCTTTTTTGTGGTATGTAAATTTAAATATTTTCAGTAATTACACCTTAATGTATTCTTTTTTCCCTGATATAGCACATAGGCTGGTGACAATGGTTCACTTGACAATTAATTATGTAGAATGCTCAACACTGAGCCAGGATCCTGTCACAACCAGAGGAGAAGAGGACTTTGCCCAGAGATGCTGGACCTGGTCCTGGACGCAGTAACTGAAGAAATCTGGATTTATTAAGTGAGTGAATCTTATAGAATTCTTGTCAAAAGGTTGTTTTTTTAAAACCAAACTGCAGATAAAGTCTTCAAATGGCACATGTAGGTTTTAGGCAGCCAAAGAGTCACTGTAATTGCTGTTTATTTATTTGTTTTCCCTCTTGACTAACCAGCATCCCAGGTCTTCTAGATAGAGGGAACCTCCCAGCATTGAAGGTCAAACTTGTCATCTGAGTTTAGAGAAATCAGGTGCTCCCCTGCAGGCTTTGACCCTTCAGGGCCTGTTCCAAATGTATAGGCAGCTGCGGCCAGGGTCCCTGGTGGCCCAACTAGAGGCTTGCTGAGGCCTGAGCGTGGCTGTTACCACCACTCAGCCTTCAGGGTCTCCCCCAATTTCTGAGTGCCTTCCTCCAGCCTTCCAATTAATTCTTCAATTCCCCATAAAGCCCTTTTTGTTTAAGACTTCATCCCAATACCTTGACAGGTACAACAACTTTGGAAAGATATACCACTCTTCAGGCTAATATTAAGGGTGATGTTTTTCAAATTGGCAATCTTGCTTAAAATATCGTCTTCACAGGCAGAGGGGAGGACTGAGATGCTTTGCAGCTAACAAGTAGCCAGTGATACTGATGGTGGCGCACAGACCACACCCTAAAGACTGAGGCCAATAGCACTACAAACCTGTGGAGACGCAGCTTGCAAGCAAGAAGCAGCACAAAAAGAAGCAGTAGAAAGAAGTCAGATCGTGAATGGTGTCACATACTGTATAAAGGACTTGGGCTTCAATCCTGAGACTGTCAATACAGAGGAAGTGAGATTGACAGACTCCTGTTTCTAAAGGTATCTGGATGTTATGTAGACAATGGAATGGGAAAGGAGGGACGGGCAGGGGGCTGGTTAGGTATGGTGGGCAGGATGATTTGTCCTTGAGGATGTCCATGTCCTCATCTCCATATGGTACAAGTAAACGGGACTTTGCAGAGTTTTTAAATTAGAGACCTTTGTGGGGGGAGATTATCCTAGACCAACATAATCCCATGCATCCTTCAGAGGAAAGAACTTTTCCCAGCTGATGAGAAGCAGAAGAAACAATGGAAACATACATGGGTGTGAAAGAGAGGTGGAATTATGCTGCCTTTGAAGAAAGATGAAAGGACACAGACCAAGGAGAGCAGGGATGGACTCTCCTCCTGAGCCGCCACCGGAACGCAGAATCCGAGCCCAGGGACACCTGGCAGACTCCGACCTGCACAGTTGTAAGATAATACATTTGTGTTGCTTTTAAGGCACCAAGATCGTGATAACTTATTACAGTGATAATAAGAAACCAAACCAGATGTGGTAGCACACACCTGTAATTAATTCCAGTGCTCTGGGAGGTCAAGGCAGGAGAACTGCAAGGTAGAGCCTGGCCTGGACAACTTCGCAACATAATGAGATTCTCACAAGAAAAAAAAGAAGGGTTGCATACGCACCCAGCACAAAGGCCACTGTGCTAACAAAACGAGGCTGACCCCATGGTAGGAAGAGCACATTTCGGAGAGCAGCAGCACGGCAGGAAGAACCCTGGTGTGAAAGTTCATGAAGGGCAAGACGTGAAGAGACACAGTCCCCAACCTGGTGCGTGAGGAGGCGGGTGGTGAGAGGGAGAAAATCCTTTTTTTTTTGATACAGGGTCTTGCTATGCAGTTCAGACTCAGTGATCCTCTTGTCTCAGCATCCCCAGTGCTGGGATTATAGGCATATCCTGCTACATCCGATTCTGGGGCCACATTGCGTGGTGTCAGCATAGCATGTAGTCAAGGGGATCAAACTCAGGACCTTGTGCTTGCCAGGCAGACACATAGCCAAGCTATCACCCCAGCCCAAGAGAGGAAATTTGCAGATTTCCTCTCTTGGGCAAATGGGCTACGAATCACAAAGGCTAGCAGAAGACGACAATAGGAGAACATAAGTGCGTAGGACACATAAGAGTGAAGACATGTGAGAGTGACAGTGAGCGTGACCTTGTGTGACAGTATGAGCACAGACAATGCCCCTGCTACTACTCAGCTCCTTCTTCCAGTTCCATTTGTACCCAGAAACCTGCTAATCTCATCTCTGCAGCCTCCCCCAGGAGAGCCAGCAAGTCACTGCCCAGCCAACTGTAACAGCTGCCCCGCTTGCAAGCAACTGGCAGCCGCCTCTCAATTAGCCAACCGCCACCCAATCATAGACCAGGCCACTGTGAGTTTAGTCAGCACCAATAATTCACCAGGGCTTGATCTCTCCCTGCCCCCTGCGAGGCTAAGAGAATTTTCAGCCCCTGCAAAGTGGAGGGTCAGCCCTTACAGCCCAGAGGCCCCAGTCTGGCCTCATTGCTGTCACCGGCACCCTGTGCTGGAGGTGGGAAAGGACCCAGAGAGTGAGGGCTGGAAGAGGTGGCCTGAGGCCTTCTCCAGGGCTAAGTCAATTGAGAACCAGGAGGTTCTGCGTTGCAACTTAATGGCTACATATAAAACACGCAGACACTCATGCACCCTGGGCAAGGTCTCCACGGGAGAAATCACTCCTTCTGGAGTCCTGTGAAGAGCACCAAAACGAGGCTGAATCAAGTAGTGCTGGGAAGCTTGGGAGGACGAGGGAGGTGATCTGCAGGTGTCTGGTGTCACCATAAAGGCTCCTTAGGAAGCCTAAGACAATGACATTCAAAGCCGGCTGTGTGGAGTGTGTGTATGTGTATGTGTGTGTGAGAGGGGGTAGAATGTGTTACTGGGTATTTAACACAGGGCTTTTGCACAGAGCTATATTTTCAGCCCTTTTGAGACAAGATCTCAATAAGTCATAAAGCTGCCCAGCCTGGGTTGGAACTTGGGATCCTCCTGCCTCAGCTTCCTGAGTGCCAGGATTATAGGCATGAATGAATCACCATGCCCAGCTTGAATTATTTCTTTACTTACCTCTGACTCACTTCCTTTATGAAAGTCAGAGAGGGATCACAGTTCTCCACCCTAGAGCTCAGATGAAAACACTGAGGGCCTTGGAGGTTCAAACGTCAGAGCCTCAGTTTGACCTCAGTTCCTTTCTGCTCAAATCCACACACTCTGCCCCTTTTCCTGGGTTGGCATCCTACATAGGGAAGGTTCCCTTCTCTCAGCCCTCACTGCAGTATGGATTTGTCACCCAGAGGTTGTTATGGATGGCCAGTACCTCTAAGGACAGTGCTTAGGATCATTAGCATCCCCACTCATTGGCCTAATTCTCTGACCAGGGAGAAGTCCCAAACCCATTCCCTGTGCTCAGTGCTCTGCAAGGCGCCATGGACAAACAGCCCCTGCCCTCAAAGCTTCAACAGCAACAGGGCTGGAAGCACAGGATGTGGGAATCACATAGGGTCAGGACAAAAGCCAGGTCCGTGGGGCTCTAGGACCTGTGCACCCATCTTCGAGGCCAGGCCCTCCCCGGGGACAGGCTTGCAGGTTTGCAGTGTGTCCTATGTATAGGCATGTGGCAGAGCAGGACCCCCCAGTTCCAGGTGCCATTTCCTCTCCCTGGGGCCCTCAGTACTTTTCTCACTACAGCATTCAAGGCCTAGAAGGGAACCGATGTAGACAGAATAGGACTTCTGAGAAGCCTCTGGAGAAGTCTGCCTGCTCCCAGTGTCCTCACCAAGGAGGGCACCCCCCCTTCTGCAATGTCACAGCTGCTGGCAGCCTCCTTCCCCCATCAGCCACCCCCTCCAAGAGGAACAGCTCTACTTACATATTCCTTTATATCCTTCGACTTCACAGCCTTGTAAGAGTAATATGCAGGGTAAAGGGTGCCAAATATAAGCCTGGAGGAGAGAGGAAAAAGCAGAAATGTGATTTTTATTCATACTGTTTGACGGAAAACGTCTGCCTCTGATGCCAGGAGCAGCTCTCCAAGCCACAGAAAAAGCTGCCATGGGTCTGATTCGTCCCTACGAGTGCTCTGAATGCTTCGGGCTCATGCCTGGGCCCCCTCTGGCCCATTCCCCATTTCCCGACACCGCCCACTTCCTTCCAACAGTGTTTGGCGTCACAGAGACCAAAACTGAGGTGATGGGGCAGCCCAGCTCAGCTGAGCAGCAGAGACCCCAAAATCAAAGGCCGGAGCTCCCACCTGCTCCAGGGATTCTGCACAAAGCCTGGGGCTCAGCCTCAACCTCAGCCTCCTGTGAGCAGAACAAACTGTAAATCTGGACAAGTCAACACCCTCATTCATCAACACATCCCGAGCCTACTTCTCACTGTTCTTAAAACAGAAACAAGGGCCAGGGAGATGGCTCAGAGGTTTAAGCACCTGCCTGGCAAGCGTAAGGACCTGGTCCTGTCCCCACCACCACATGCTGTGCCAGCCCTGTCCAGGGCACCATGTCAGCCACCCAAACTGGGCCTGGTGGTGCCTGTCTGTAATCCCAGTGCTGAGGAGGCTGAAACAAGAAGATCACTACAAGCCCAGGCTGCATAGTGAGAGCTTGTGCAAAACAAACAAACAAACAAAAGACCACAGAAGTGAGGGTATCAGCTCAGTCACCTCCAGTGTTGCCCACGGTCAGTGACCAGCAGAGCTCTGCCAGCCCCCTGTCTTTCCTGTCCTGTTCTCTCCTTCTGGAGTCTCCTCTCCCTGTTCTTTGCTTACTTAGCACTGTTTAGCCATCAGGTGCCACCTCCAGAACGACCACTTTAAAAGCCCCCTGTGACCTCCCAGACTAGGTCAACCCTCCTCACTATTCTTTCAAAACGCAACGTACATTTTATCAGGTGTGCTTACAACAGACTGTAAGTGCAGAGAACGGACCTACTTTGCTCAACTTGTCCTCCCAGCACCTGTCACGTAGTAGGCCATCAACAGGTATTTTTAATGCACAAATGGACAGAACGTTGTGCCCAGGAGGGCATCATCCTTTCACCTGACTCATGGGGTCACTGAGTTGTCCAGCTATCAGCTCATGCGCAAGCCAGCTGGTGCAGAAGCCACCCTGGCCCAGGCCTCCCAGGCACTTGCATCCCCTGAGACAAGCCCGAAGAACACCTCTGGATTGGCAGCAAGGAGTCTGGCTGGTTAAAAAAGATACCACACCAAGGAAGCCCAAAGTCCAGGCTATTAGAAGTCAAACAGAGACACTCCTCACACATGCAGCTTTACCAAGAGTTGGGGACACCTTTGCCAGGAGCACTGTAGCTGGGAACACCATGTTTGCACTGCTGGACAGAATACCTTCAGAGGCACCACTTAAGGGAGGAATGGCTTACCGGGGCTCAGGGTTTTGGAGGTCTAAGTCCATGGTGAGCTGGCTCTAAGGCAGAAACTGCCTGGCAGAAGGGCACAGTGGAGGGAGGCTATCCACTTCAGTGGCAGCCCGGACTCAGAGAGAGGTGCCAAAGAGGAAGGGGCCAGGGAGCATACAGAGCCCCCCAAATCATGCTCTCCTGACCCCCTGAAACACACCCAGAAGTGTGCTTTTAATTTCCTATGTGTCTCTTCAGCCAATCAAGTTGGCAGTCAAGATGAAGCCAAGAAAACAAAGTTAACTGAACCAAGTCAGTTTTGACACAGGAGACAGGAGTGTGCAAACTCCTGGCTCCCACCACCCTATCTAAGCACCTTTTAGGCCTAACCCCTGGCAGACTGCCTTGGCTGAGGGAACCCCGAGTACAGATGGGATCACAGCACTCAGAGCCACCTGCCTGTCGAACCCATAGCCATGAAGGGGCAAAGTGAGAGCCACGTTGGCCTTCTCCAAGCCTGGCTTCCTGGCCCCATCATCCACTGCCTTGGAGAACAAGGCCATTCTCTAGGAAGGCAGAGGTGATTGAAACAAGCCAGCAAATGGGACAAGGGCAGGCTGGAAGGACAGGGAAAAAGTAGGATGGGGGTGGGAGGGAGGAAATTTAAGAAAGAGAGGTAAACAGCTGTGCCAAAGGCAAGTGGGCAGACCAGGATGCACGGCCTAAGGGCGTTCCTTGGGTTCAGTCACCAGCACTCTGGTGAGGAGCTCTCCAAGCTACTCCAGCCCGCCCCACTCTGAGCATCCACAGGAATCAGGGCGGCTTCTTCCTGGGTGAGGTCCCTCCTGACTTTTGTCCTCCCTCGGATTAGGTTCCTCTCTGTTTCATGCCAGCTCAGACCCCTGCACCTTCCATTTGGATGGTTGACTCCCCATGTCTGCCCCTCCCACCTCACAGCAAGCTCCACCAAGCCAGGCTGGCGTCTGTCTCGTTCACAGGAAGTGCTTGGTAAGTGCGAGTTCACTGCATAGAGTTGCAAAGCATGGAGACATTAAGTCAGCACCATCCGGGGAAGCTCATGACCTTGGAACTGCGGAGATCTGTGCAGCCGGGTGGATGCCAGACAGCACCAGGATGAATCAGCAAAGCCTCAGAAACAAAGCCACCAACTCCAGGCAAATAGACATGCCACTCTTTGGGCACAGATGCCCTCGTTCTCATCCACATCTGCAAGCTGTCCCGCCTGGAGGTAGCATGTAAGCAGCAGCAGAGAAACTCAGCAGCCAGCATTCTGGAAGGCTGCAGAAGAAGGATCCCAAGTACCAAGCTCAGTCTGGGCAAAGAGTAGTCGTGACAAAACCTTTAAAATATACTATTATTAGTGAGTGTTCACTAGTGCCAGGCACTGTAAAAAAAAAACAAAACAGCAGGTTGGCCAAACTTTACACTAATCCTCTTCCCTCATCTTCAATAAGAATTCTGACTACCCTGTTTTATGGCCTGGGACAGTAAGTGCTTACGGGCATCACCTGTCCAAGGGGATGCCACAGTGGGGAACGTGGCTGGCTGTGGCCCTGCCCAGCCTCTTGCAGGCAGCCTGCCTTCTTGTTCCTCCCAGGGCTGCCTGCCTGAGGTTGTCTCTCCACAGACACCAGGGAGGGCAGGTGCTTACCGGGCACCTGTGCCCAGGACAGCCCTTGCCCAAGTCAGTGCTTGGTAAATGTCTGTTCAGCCAATAAGAGATCAGAAGACAAAAACTTCTCTCCAAGCCTTCTAGACTCTCATAGCTCTCTCCAGAGCCGAGGAGGGACGTAGTAGAATAGTCAGGAGGGCACAAAGGTCAGTGAATGCGGCAGGGCAGCTGTCGCAGCGGCAGCAGGCTGAGTGTTGGCTCGGGGCTCAGCCTCCCAGGGTGCTGTGTCGCAGTGTCGCAGCTTTGCACTCCCACCCCCGTTACGTTTTTCTCAGGGCACACTTACAGAATAGCAGACTTGTAGGCATATTGTAACAAAAATTAGAAATCAATTCACAGCTTGTGGCTGCCACACAGCCAGCCTTGACTGTCTTGGCCCGAAGGTCCCCCCTTAACAATGTGTGGGGCCAAACTGACTGGCTTGTGTTTAAATACATGGCATGATTCCAACCTGCTTCAAGGGCTACAAGGCCCTCGTGTTTGGGGCAGACTGGTCAAGTCAAGGACACTTTGAACTCTACCTACTCTTCTTAGGCCTCTTCCCTTCTAGAATGTTCCTGTACAGACTTGCCTGGCACAGTATCACATAGTTCCTGTACTCCCTAATTCTTATATTCCATGCAACCAATCATGTAATTACTTGCTCTCCGCTTTGTACTTCCTGCTGGCAAACCATATTTAAACTGAACTCAAATCTGACTCTAGGCTGGTGATTTGAATCTCTGGGTTCCCGAGGCTGCTAGCATAATAAAAGTTGCCTTCTAACTCCTCAGTGCAGAGTCTTCCATCTGGACTCACGTTGGTCTTTCTGCAAGTCTGTTCCCTGAACTCCACCTCCCACTCCCACCCTGTTGACCAGCTCCATTATCTGCTGGCCCTGTGCCTCCCGTCTTTGTCTTTTACTTTCCTTCCTGATCCCAGTTAGAGGTCTTCATCCAGCCTCCCTACTTATCTCAGTTACTGTTCTCTAATGGTTGGGACAAAATACTCGACACCCAAAATGAAGGAAGCAAAGGTTTATTTAGCTCACAGTGAGTGGAGATTTCAGTCCATACTCAACTGGCTCCAAGGCAGGGCTGCACGTGGCAGAGAGCAACCTTTCATGGTGGTGGCAAAGAGCAAAAGAGCAAAGGGAGTGGCAGCAGCTCAGGCAGCTACCTAGCCTCTCATCTCTCCTTACATTGTAGTGCAAATTAACTGCCCCAGGGCAGGTGCAGCATCTACACCCACAATCATCAATCACAAACTCCAGAAGCCTCCACCCCATGATTGCAAGAGGCTTGTGGGGACAGAGAGACACAAACCACAAAGCTACTCAACCTCTTTTCCAGCTGCAACATCCAGAAGGCATCAGCAGTCTCACTTGAATACCATGCTCCAGTGCAGTGGCTCCCAACAGGGGAGGCTTACTTTCCCGAGGACTCTGGGTAGTGTATGGAGATGCTCTGGTTGTCATAATCAAGAGGCTGCTGTGGACATCTGGTGGGCAGAGGCCAGGGATGCTGCTAAACAACCCACAATGCACAGGAAACGCCCTCACAACAAGGAATTATCCTGCCCCAAAAGTCCACAATGACACTCGGGAGAAACGCTAGTCTAAGATTTTTTTTTGTTTGTCCTTTTGAGACAGGGTCTCACTAATATTGTACAGTTCAGGCTGGCCTTGAGCTCACTTTGTAGCCCAGGCTAGTCTTGAACTCAAAACAATCCTCCTGCCTCAGCGTCCAAAGTGCTAGGATTACAGAAGTGTGCCTCCACACCCAGCCCTAGTATGGATTTCTGGTCCTCAGGCTAGGGACACACCTCCTGACAATTTGCTGTAAGAGTTTAAAAAAGGCACAATGTCCAAAGGAAACAGAGAAAAACCTCAGACAGTGGAGGACAGTCTAAAATGACAGGCCAGTCATTTTAGAAAGAAAATGCTATTCTGAAGCAAGTATCTGTAGCTGTGACAGATAGAAAACAGATAGCACTTCCAGGAGCTAAGCCCACATATCGCCAAGGATACAGCAGCCAGCACTGGCTGAGGGCTCAGCTAAAGCTCTGGCCCTGCAATTGCTAACTGTGGCCAAGACATCAACAAACCACAGAACGAGCCAGTATTTTCCAAGTCTTCTCAGGCACCCTAGAGGGAAAGCAATACTTCTCAGACCCAAATGATGTTGAGATTTCAAAAATCAATGCTAGCCATACTTTTAAAATGTATGTGGAAATAACAAGCCTGGTCTACACAGTTGTTTATACCCTCATAAGACAAACTGCACTGAAGGAACAGGGCCTAAAGGCTTCTGGAATGTTCGGCTTCTAGCCCCAGGGAGTGGCTACCCAGGCTTGCACTGTAATTACAAATGTACAACAAAGTGTACTCACGTGTCCTGTGGACTTCTCTGTATGTGCATGTGCTTCATTTAAATTTTCATAAAAAAATCGTTCACCGTATCTAAGAAGGTGAAGTTACAATTTAAGTTCTTCCTGTTTTTGAAGGCACAGTATTTTATATCTGAACACTGAAAGGCATGAAGACTTACACTGATTATATTTTGTGCTTCTGTCCTTAATAAAAATATATGATTTAGCATGATTGCTATTGGAAAGTTTTTCTAAAAGCTTGTAAGTCAATTTTTATCATCTTTTAAAAAAGTGTATTAGCTTTTTATGAGAATTAATCTCCAAGACTGTTTTTGCTGTCTCCTCTAACTGTGGAAAGCTCTTTGGTCCTTGCCTGCTTTTTGGCATCCTACTAAATATGCCATTGTTTTGTTTTGGCTTGTTCGCTGACTTATTTGTTTGGTTTTTGAAACAGGGTCCTGCTACTTACTTTAGGTTGGTCTTGAAATCACCATGTAGCCCCAGTTGGCCTTGAATTTGAAGCAGTCCTCCTGCCTCAGTCTCCCAGATTGGGGGCTGGGGAGATAGCTCAGTACAATAAGTGCTTGCCTGGCAAGTGCAGGGTCCTGAGTTCAATCCCTGATACCACACACACACACACACACACACACACACACACACACAAAACCCCTCAGTTTCCCAGATTGCTGGATTACAGGTGTGTGCCACCTCATCTTGCCTGCCACTGTTTTAAACATGGGAAAGTATTTTAAATATGCCAGTCTATTTAAAGTCTCCTAGATTCTTTTCCTCTTCCCCGGAAGTCACTACTATCATGAGTGGAATGTATCATTCTATCATGTTTAATGAACTACATGAGCTAGGCACACACAGAAAAAAAAGCACTATGTCTTACCTACTTAAGCACTGTATAAACAGAATCACACTAGATGCATTCCCCTGCAATGTGTTCTTCTCATCAACCTTATTGAAATTTGATGCACGTTGATAGCTGCCTCTCCAGGTCAACTGAAAGCACTGCTCATTTCACTGTATGAATGTATCATAGTTTGCTTATCTACTCTGTTGATGCATGTTTCAGTTATGGCCAATTTTCCCTCATTACAATCAGAACTTTGACAAACACTCTTATACCTGTGTCCTTGTGCAATTTGAGGTCTTATTTATTTTTGACTTTGTTTTTTCTTAAAGACAGGACCTTGCTATGCAGTTCAGACTATCCTTGGACTCACTATATAGCAGTCTAGTTTCAAACTGAAGATGATTCTCCTGCCTCCACCTCCCAAATGCTGAGATCACAGGTGTGTGCCACCGTACCTCACCCCTCAAGGCCCTCTGTAGAGCACATAAGTGATATTCCACTGCGTTACTTTCTTCTTAGTAACATTCAAGGATTCCTTGCCACTTCTAGGTTTAAATCTTCTCTTGGGCATATGTATTGCAAATATCTTTTCCTATCACAGCTCTTCTGTTTTTTTTTTTTTTTTTTTTTTTTTTTTTTTTTTTTTTTTTTTTTTTTTTTTTTTTTTTTTTTTTTTTTTTTTTTTTTTGGTACTGGGGATCAAACTCAGGACCTTGCCAGGCAGACATTTCTTGCTGCTGAGCTATCTCCCCAGTCTCAAATCCTTCTTTAAGTTGGTCTGTGGTGCTCTTTGTTGTACAGAATTTTAAAATTTTATGCAAACAAATATACTGGCTTTTTATACTTTTTTTTAACGTATCATGTTGAGGATGTAGCTCAGTGCAAAAGCCCTGAGTTCATTTTCCAGTACCACCACGAAAAATTAAAAATTTTTAACTTTTGCTTTTCCTCAACTAGATCTTAATTTATCTGGGTTGTATCTCTATAGGGATTTACTTTATTTTTGTCTGTGTGCACCCCATTGTCTCAGGCACACTCAGTGCATGTTCCCTACTGGTGTGCAGTGTTATTCCTCTATACGTGGTTTTCTCACATGATCAGGCATTACTTTCAACTCTGTTTTGCTGATCTACTGACTAACCGCTTGTGTGCTGCAGTATCTTAATAATAACTAAGACACTGATGATCCCAGGTTTGCAGCAAATCCTAACACTTTTTAAACTCTCTTAGCTATTCTAGACCCTTTGGTTTCCTGTATGATTTTTAGTGATAACTCACCAAGCTCTGTGAAAAATCTATTCAGATTAAATAGGAACATCAGGTTTTCTGCATGAACATTGTCTCTTCCAATTCTTCATGCTTTTGTTTGGCTTTTCTGAAACAGGGTCTTGCTCTATAGCCCAGACTGGCCCCAAACTCCTAGTGATGCTCCTGCCTCAGCATCCCAAGTGCTGAGATTACAGGCATGGGCCACCACACCTGGCTCCTCCCTTTTACTCCCCTCCTTTCTTCTTTCTTTCTTTCTTTTGTCTTTTTGTCTTTTGGAGATAGAGTCTCCCTGTGCAGTTCAGTCTGGCCTTGAGCTCACTTTTGTAGCCCAGGCTGGTCTCGAACTCGCACTGATCCTCCTGCCTCGGCCTCCCAAGTGCTGGGATTACAGGCATGTGCCAGGCTCTTTCTTTTCTTTTCTTTCTTCCTTCTTTCCTTCCTTTTTCTTTCTTTTCTTTCTTCCTTTCCTTCTTACTTTTTGAGACACTTGGATCTTTGTCTTCTTTAATTTTTTTTTAATGATATGTTGTGCATGTTTCCATAACTATCTCATATATATTGTCTTGCTTGTTTCTAGGGATTTCTGTTTGTCTTGGTTCTTGTTTTTGGTGCTATGGTGAGTTTTTAAAATTAGATTTCATAGCCAGGCATAGTGGTGCATGCCTGTAATTCCAGCACTCTGGAGGCTGAGATAGGAAAATTACCTTGAGCTCAAGGCCAGCCTGGGCTACATATCAAGACCCTACCTCAAAAAACAAAAACAAAAAACATTTCCCACAGGTCATCAATGGTGTACAAGAATGCTATTGGTTTTCTTTTTTCTTTCTTTCTTTTTTTTTTTTTTTTTTGGTGGTACCTAGGATTGAACTCAGGACCTTGCACTTGACAGACAAGCACTTAGTCCACTGAGCTATCTCCCTGGCTGCCCGCTATTGGTTTTCCATGAGTATCTCAGAACTATTAACCTTGTTGCAATTAAGAGCATTTGGAGTCTCACATACACTACAGTAAGTAAACAACACAAACTCAAAAAGCCACATACAGCATGATTCATTTACATGTTATTGTGACTGTTAACCTTGATGTATCAACTTCATTCGAGGAAAAAATGCTTTACAAACTAGCTCCTGAGTGTGTGCATGGGTCACGGAGATGTGGTCTTGGCTCTATACACAGTGGCATCCTCTCTGGTGCTGTTCTGCTCCCAGGCCACATAAACTAAGCAGCTCGGCTTTGCCACACCCTTTCACCATGATGTTCCGGTCTTGGAACCAGCGGACAATGGACTGAATCCTCCTAAACCATGAGCCAAACTAAACCTTTCACTTTAACTTGCATACTGGGTACTGTGTCCAGCAGTAAAAAATCTAATAGAGCTATTCTGAAAAGGGGGACTGCATAGAAGCAGAATCCATCCCCAGGACTGCTAGGGCTAGTTGCAGAAAGAGAGGCCAACTTCAAAGGAGTGTGAGGAAATTTGGTGGGGGGGCGATGGTGCTGCCTTGTACTTTGACTGTGGTGGTTATGAACTGCATGCATTTGCCAAAACTCACTATTAAAATATATTCAAACAACTTGAGCTAGTAGCAGTGAATTTAAACCCCAATAAACCTTGTCTTTGGAAATACAAAAACATTTGGAACCATTCACACTCGTGTAAGTGAACTGTGTATGTATGTATCTCCAAAAAAGGATAAAGCTGACATGGACTTCACTCTAACTCTGAGATCTGAGACAACCAGTACATTCTAATATCAGAGAGCCCTGGTTTAACAAGGTAAGAATTCACAAAAACCACATAGTTCATCTCCAAGGCCCAAAGAGATTTGAGCTCTGAAAGGATGGTCACAGATGTGCTTCTGGGCCTGGTTTCAGAATGTACTATAGAAACTCCCTTCACCATGCTGTCACAGGGAACAGCCTCACTGAGACCACGGGTGCCCAGCAATGGGTGCCAGGCATAGCCACTCAGTCTGGGCAGCTCCAGGTTGCCATGGCACAGCAAACCACCTGGGCATTGATTGCTTGCTGTGGGTCCCAACTCTTCTAATAGGCTATGGAGAGAAAACAGGAAAACAGCAGCAGTGGCCCAGTGGGTATCTGGCTCCCTGGAGATTATGTCAGACTAGTCATATACTATTTAGTGAGTGCTCACCACACGCAAGGAACTGCACACACTTATCCAGTAACACTGTCATTTTTTACCTTCATGAGTGACAGCTATTATGTGATCCTCATGCTACAGGCAAGGCAACTAGTTAGAGAAATTATGGAACAGACTTTCATAATTATGTAGGGAAGGAGGCCAGACTCAAACCTAGTTCTGCATCATTTCACTGCTGCGTTCCTCTGCCCTCCTGATTCTGCAGTGCACGGCTCCACGCCCGCAGGTCACTGCTGAATGAATGGGGACAGAAGACAGGGAGAGAGGATGTTGCCAGTTTCTTTCCCCAACAGAATTCCACC
Organism: Capromys pilorides; assembly: GCA_004027915.1. Lineage (NCBI taxonomy): Eukaryota > Metazoa > Chordata > Mammalia > Rodentia > Capromyidae > Capromys > Capromys pilorides. Next base: position 34,561 of record PVKN010000306.1, on the reverse strand, counting down.
CTCACCCTGTGTTACACGTTCACTGACACCAGCTGACAGTACGATTATGAGGTTCCAGGAACATAATTGTTCACTCAAGCGAGTTTTTTTCAGCTGGAGCTCATCTTAACACAACAGAAGCGAGCTGCACCCCTTTTGCTCACCTTGGCTGTGAGTCTTCCAGCCTCTCTCTGTACAGTTTTTCTTTTCCTACTGTGTTCCAAATTCCTGCTCTTAATTGCAGATCTGGTCAACTAACACATTCCTACCTTTCTTCCTGGACTAAACCCTCACAAATATTTATTTGCACATGTGATGGGCACCACAGCCCTCTAGGAAAATGGAGGCTATTTTCCTATCCACGGATGAAAAAATACCGAGCCTAGGAGCAGCACAGGGATCTGCTGAGGTCCTTGTCGCATCCAACCAGGTCAAACACAAACCTCTAACCTCCAAGGCCATAACCATTCCCACGCAGGCAACTTCTCTGAGCACAGACTGGGTTTTTATTGCTTAGTCTGAGCTGTGGGCAATGTGCAAAGAAACCAATTTAAATTGCATTACAGAAATGTTCCCACATTCTATTTGGAAAAGCACAACACAGAAAAGCCTGATGTGAGCAGGAAATCAACATTCTGTACCTTTTCAATTCACGCCACTAGGCTCCATTCCCCAACCTACTGAAACCCTGCTCAAGTGTCTGAGTCTTTTCTGTCATTTTGTTCAGTCTAAATGGTACAGACTTCTATTCTTAAGACACCCAGCTTCACTGTGTGGGGCAGAAGAGAGCTGGGCATAAACATCAGGCCTGGGTGTGAATCTACCTCCATCACTAACTGGTGGTGGGACAACAGGCAGGTTGTCCATTGCTCTATACCAGTTTCCTTGTGTGTACAGACTAAGGATACCAACTTTCAACACCCCCTATGTAATAAATTAAAAAAGGAACCTGTAGACAAAGAGTTATAATTCCAACGATCTAGGGGCATGAACATTAATTAAGACACCTTCCTATTTTCCTACAAAAATAGTAGCTTCTAATGCTAGTTCTTTCGGGGTCAAAGAGATAGCTCTGTGGCACAAGTGCCTGACTGGCAAGCGCAAGATCGTGAGTTCAAACACAGGTCCCACAATAAATAAATAAATAAATAAATATATATATATATATATATATATATATATATATATATACATACATACATACATAAAAACATTAGTTCAACCAAAAGAATTTGCATTTAAGGATTAAATGTCTGTTGAGCACCTACTGTGTGCCTTGGGTCGGAGCCAGCAAACAACATTATGCAAATAACTGATTCAGAACACTTACCATACTGAGCCCTGTTGACTCTGTTTCAGAGACAGAGAACAGGTTGATCTGTACTGAGTGCTCTGCAGCCTCCCAGCTTCTAGCCCAGGCTCCCTCCTGAAATCTGAGAACCAGAGGCCTAACCCCTGGTTAGGGGTCTCTTGCTAAAAGGGCTGTGATTTTCTTCTTTCCCCTGTGACAGTTAATCTAATTGTCATTTGCCTGGCTCGACAGCCCCCCAGGGCCTTAGTACAGCAGGCTTCTGGGTGTGTCTCAGTGAGTCCTGGAGGTGTGGCTCGGGGGACTCTATCTGGTCCTTGGCCCTTTCCTCTCTGGCCCTGTTCCCCTGTGCTCTGATCCCCCGCCCTCAGGAAGTGGGCTGCTTTGCTCCACCAGGCCTCTGCCTTGGAGTCAGTCAAGCACCAACCACCTCTGAAATTTAGAGCCAAAATCGAACTCTCTTTTAATCTGAAGGGTCAGTTTGCCCCAGCAATGGGAAATGTGACCAACAGAACCCCTTACAAGGTTTATGTTGGGGGAGAGAGAAAGGCTGGTAGGCCTTCATATGGCATCCTAAGGAGATGGCAGGGGACAAGCGCCAGGTCTCTGTACTGGACCATAGAGGTGGCTCAGCGGGCATCCATCAGAGTTTCCAGGGACTTGTGTGCTCAGCTGGTGCCCCTCACACCTCCCAGGTGCTGTCCTGTTGGTGGATCCAGGCAGCTTTTTTTTTTTTTTTAAGTACCGGAGATTGACTTTTAAGTACCAGGGACTTTGCACTTGCCAGGCAGGCACTGATTATACTGAGCTACCTCCCCAGCCCAAGCTTTGAGAATCTGTAGAGTGTGTATGAGCCCACTCAGCAGGAGAGCGGAGAACTCCAGGGAAGGCCACAAGAAGAGGACAAGCCTTTTCTGACACCCACGGACTGTTGTCTCAGGCGCTGATCACACAGCAGTAGGTGTAAGGGCCACTAAGGCCTTTTACACAGAAGAGACTTGGGACTTGAGGAGGGTACACTCATTCATTCACCCATTCATTTATTTATCCAACAGATATTAACCAGACCCTATTTGGGGCCCCATACAACACAAGGTCACTGAGCTGCTAAGGGGGTGAGCCGACTTCACACTCCTTGCTCTCCCAATCTAATCCGTTACCTTGAGCAGCTCGGGGGTTTGATCCTCAGGCAGTCACGATGTGGTGAGGGGGCCGGGTGCACCAGAACAAGATGCGTGAGGGGGCAGAGCTGAGGAGGCAGAGTGCAGCACTGCAGTGAAAGATGCCAGACCCAGAGGGCACAGAGTACAGACTCCACCAACATGATATTCTGACAAAGGTCTATCAGCTGAGGTAGAAAATGACAATCTGTAAGCAGTTTGGACTTGAGGAAGTGAAAGCTGACCAGGAAGGGGTGTGGATTTTTTTCAAGGTGGTGACCCTATTCTGCACTTACACCCTAGCTAGCAGTTACATGATTACGTGAATTTACTGAAGCTCGCAGAGCTATACTGTTAAAAAAAAAAGGCTGAATTTTACTGCCTGCAGATTATGGTCTAATTTTTTTTAATGCAGAGGGAGAGAAAGAATGAATACATGCAGAAGTAGGTTGGCAGTAAAGCAAATGAGATTTAATCTTAGGGGCTCCCCCACTGCATGTGCCCTAGAAGGGGTCCCAGCCAAGTGCTCAGTAACATTGTTAGAGCTTGTGTAGGTGACACAGAGCAGCATTACAGCACCAATTTTGCATGTGCAACAGTTTGACCCCCCAGTGTCACCAAAAGAGAAAACAATGGCCTTTTCTGAACCTCCACCACCACCAATTCGTGTCCCTGGAAACCTAGTTTGTGAACCCTGGACACAAGAGCAAGAGAGACTAAGGAAGTAAGAGGAGAGGGCTCCCAAGGAGTGGGACCCTAGGGAAACACAGAAGAGGCCAGTTCCGGCAGGGAGCAGTGGAGAAGGCTCATGAAGCGGAGCCAACACAGACGACAGCACAGAAGTCTTCTGAGGTTCGCAGTGACCCCATGAGCACCAGGAACCTATAACCTAGATATTCTCGGCTCTCAGCACACGCCAGGGTGCAATCCTTCATTATGCCAAGCCATTCTGGGCAGACAAAAACGCTGAGATATAATGGAACATGAAAAGTGCATGCTCTGGGCCAGGGAGATAGCTAAGTGCCTGCATGGCAAGTGCAAGGACCCAGGTTCAATCCCTAGTACTGCACGTTGTGCAGGCCTGCGTCTTGCTGGCTGAAACTGCGTAGTGCCCCATGCCATGTGATCCCAGTGCTTGCGGGGAGTGCTGAGACAGGAGGGTCACTGTGAGTCTGAGCTGTGTTGTGAGACCCTGCAATAAACAAATGGGAAAAAATCTAGATTCTGTTGTGATTTGTGTCTAGACATACCTCCCACAGCTTCACGCAGTCGTAGGCGGGCCTTTCAGAGGTGGCTGGATTAGGGTGCGTGATCCTGGGATCAAAGCTGTGCGATTAGTAAACCAGTCCACTGACTGGCTTGGTGTAGGTCTGGATGTGGATAACGAGAAGGGCCCCCCTGGGTGTGGATGGCACCACCAAAAAAGCAGGTAGCCTGGAAAGGTTAAAAAGGAAAGGCAGGTTTCTGCTGTTGCTGCTCCCGATCCACCGCTTTGTTGCCTGCTGCCTAAGAAGAGCGTCTCCTCTACGATGCCCCTCTACCATGGGACCCTGTCTTAGAGCAACCAACTATGAATTGAAACTTCTACAAACTGAGCTAAATAAGCCTCTCCTTTAATTCTGAGTGTCAGGTCTTTTGTCTCAACAATGAGAAAAGTAACTAAGGCCAGTGGTGTGACAGGCCTTTGGCATCCTTCTGGTTCCCAGCACAGCGATGACCCTCACGGTGTCATGCAGGGACGTTTTCACCTTATGTACCCAAAGTTACAAGGTTCGGGGCTCAATTTCCCAGCATCTCGTGCAGCAGACAGGAACCAGGTCCTCCCACTCCTTTGCTCATCCTTTGCTGCACCCCTTTTACTTACAGTCCTACAATACCACATGCAAAAATATTGTCCAATGAGCCTCGCCTGGTGCGGTGTATTACTGATTTCCTCATCTGTTAAAATCAGCCAGATTAATGCAGTGAATGTGGGTGAACCTCGAAAATGATTCTGTCTCCAAGAAATATTTACACAACCATGTTCACGTAAGCATTATTCACAACAGTCAAGAGATGGAAGCATTTTAAGTACCTATCAGTGGGTGGCTGGATAAACAAAATTTGGAATATATGTATGAATGACTATTATTCAGGCTTTTAAAATTTTTTAAAAATGTATTTGGTAGAGGATCTACAGGGTGTTCAGGGTCTCACTATGTAGATCAGACTCCTAATGATCCTGTTTTCAGTCTCCCAAGCGCTGAGATTATAGGCACATGTCACCACGTCCAGTCACTATCATAGTCTCAGCATGCCCCAGGGGCGGGACAGGAACAGCATGCTGAGGATCAAACCCCGGTCCCCTGGCTCTACTTAAGCTGGCACTTTAGTCTACTGGGGTATCTGGTCAGCCCTTATTCAGGTTTTTTGACAAAAAGAATTCTGGCACATGCTACAATATGGATGAGCTACAAGACACTACACTAAACAAAACAAGTCAGTTACAAAGAACAAACATGGAGTGATTCCATTTATGACAGGATCACTACAGGTGGGTCTACTATCTATCTACCGAAATCAAATTCAGAGAAACAGAATGTAGAATGGTGGCCACTAGGAGTTTGGGGAAAGGGAAAATAGGAAGTTGATTAATAGGTAATAGAGTTTCAATTTCCATTCTGCAAAATGAAAAGACCCCGGCACTTGATTCTACAACACTGTGAGTATACAGTACTGAATTGACAACTTAAGTGCAAATTCACAGGCAATTTAAACAATTTTTAAATGACAGAGAAAAAGAACTTGCTGCATAATCTATTCTATGCAGAAGGTAACCAATTAAAAGGAGCGTGCTGGGGCCAGGTGTGGCTCAGTGGTACAGTGTGTGTTGAGCATGCGCTAGGGCCATGTTCAAACATCAGGAACCCTCCTTCATAAAAAGCAAGACAGAAACATTCTGGAAATTGATATTTTATGTATTTATTTTCTTCCACAACACATCTGAGGTATCCTGGTTATATACAATGACATGGCTCATAAGAACTCACCATGATTCTAGGCCACTGAGTTTGTCAGCCAAAAGGCTCAGGGCGGCTCACAAGAGCGCTGTTGTCACCTAACCTGAAGGGAATGGACAATCTAGGGAAAAGCAAATTATGTCCAGACCTCAGATCGTCTCACCTGGTCATGGAAGAAGCAGACTGTCTGAAAGAAAAGGAAGACTGGCTTGGGTCCAGAACGCTACCCTGAACAGACCCAAAGCCCTGTGAAAAGCAAACTAGAAACCTGCCAGGGTTTCTTCAGTGAGGAGAACTCAAATTTTGCATGGGGAATTTCTAGCACATCTTAATTATAAACAAGGGTGGGGCTGGCAGCAAACAAACCCAGGTCCGGCTGCCTAAGCCTAGCTGGGCTGGTGGGGAGCCTTGCGCAGCTGGGGGTGGTGGGGTGAAGCCCACTCTGGGCAATTCCTGCATCTGCCCTACAAAGCATGTGGGAGAAGATGGCCTGCTACTTCCTACTTCCTCGGGAGGACACCAGGTAGCCAATGTCGCCAGGACACTGCCACAGAGTCCAAAGACCCCTACGCCATGCCCAACCCTATCCCTGCAGGGAAACAAAATGCAAGTTTTCTTTGTGATGCTCTGAAGAGCAAACCTAGGGACTACAAAGAAAGCTCCACAAAGGACACTGGAGCGCTGCTTAGTAGTCTTGAGGTTAGCATACAATTAGCGTTTGGCTTTGTTTGGAAAACATGTACTCCGCGCACCCACCACTATAGAGGAAAAATTGACTTTTGAACAACTGTGACATTTGCGTCTGCAGATCTGAAGAGAATGGATAAAACTAGGTTATAAAAGAGAGAAAAATTAAAATTCCCAAGACAGAGCATCAGAAAGAGTTGGCTTTTTTTTTTTTTCTCAGTACCGGGCATTGAACCCAGGACCTTGCACTTATTCCACTGAGCTATCTCCCCAGCCCCCAAGAGTTGGCTTTGAGAACGGGGATGTGAGACATTTTTATTACAGAATACAAACAACATGCTTTCTTTCCAGTTGCGACCCCTCAATGGCCGCAATCATAGGGACCGTCTAAGTAGGCATCTCCTGTTCTCCAGAGAATGGACACCAGGAAGGAAAGCATCCCATGTAGAAAAAAAGCAACTGTGGACCACACAGAGTGACCACTGCCAACTGCCAAGCGTTTGCCACAGCTTTAAACAACTGACAGGCACTGACGCAGGTAAAGCCTCCATGAAGTGCGCATGATACTAATTGCCACTTCACGGGGACACAATGACTGAGGTCACACATCCTAGGTAGCCCTTCCTAGGGCCTGGAAGTAGAATGTGAGATTTCAAAGCTTGGGTACAAAAATCACACGTGTCTTCTCCCTTTTTGGGTTGAAGCAAAATCTGTAAAATATTTTGGCTCTACAGCATCAGGATTGTTTTGTTTGTGTTCTACAGTATTGGGAATTGAACCTAGGAGCGTGTTATCACGGACCTCCAACTCCAGCTCTTTTGCTATTCTATTTTGAGACAGAGTGGCTACATTTCCCAGGCTGGCCTTGGATTTATGATCTCCCTGCCACTGACCGCCTCCCCAGCAGCTGGGACTGCAGGTGTGTGTCGGCCCACCTGGCTACACACACATTTTCCTGAGCAGGAATCCGCAGTTCTGCTGGGAAATCTTCAGTCCCAACTGGGGTTCTGCTGAAGGCAAACAGGAATGTGAGGGTCATGTCTATCCCACTTATTATGGTTTGTATCTAGCCGTCCCCTCAAAGCCTCACGTAAATCATGGGGCTGTCAAGCGCACTGCCCAAGGGGCAGGGCCAGAAGTCCAGGGCTGGGCTTACCTCCCCCGCAACCCGGCGCGGGGGTAGGGGGTGGGGGAGGGCTCTCTTAGAGGTATAGAGCAGATCAGACCCTACAGAGCCTGGGTAGTGTCTTGAAATCGCCAGTAACTGTGAGCTAAATAAACCTTTCCTTCCCTAAGCTTGTGTGTCGGATATTTGTCCTAGCAACGAGAGAAGAGTAAGACACACTGTGTTGCGGTCCTACCCCACGCCTTGGGATCTCTCATGGGCGTGCGCACTCTGTGCTTCACGCAGACCCAGCGCCCTTCCCCGAAGGCCTTCTGCACCTGAGCACTGCATCCCCAACCACCCTCCCTCTTTCCATCTGCTCCACATCCCATCTTTCCTAGCCATAAGCTGCCATTCATGTGAACAGGGACATGGCCTCCATCTTGCCTGATGGGAAACCCCTAAAGCTTTTACAGCACCACAAAATAGCAGTGTCCTTGGAGACTGTGAGCCTCACTGCTGACCAGATCTGGGTCCTTGGACAGGTTCTCAAGAGCCTGTATTGTTTTAGCTCCCCTGCAAAATAGGGTATCCCTACAGGTGTGGGTGAGGGGGACAAAAGGGATACTATAACAGAAAAGACCTTGGAAATGGAAATGCTGCAAAATAAAATTTTAAACATGCTTTTTCCTATGGGAAGGCTCTGAGCAGAGCTCTGCGCTGTGCTGTCCTGCCGCCAGGAGGCATAACACAGCGGCCACCACGTGAGTCACTCAGTTGTGTCAAGGCCCAGCCCTTGTTTCAACAAGACCCAGGAATGTCACAAGGCAGGAAGACCAAAGAAAGCCATCGGATGCAAGACAGATTTTCACTGGGGTTGGAGCACAATTTGATTTAGCTATCTTTTGCAGGTAAGAGGAAGGCAACCCCTTTTGTAGATCATAAGAACACTGCACCCCCAATTCACTGGTTCTGGGATTGCACCATCAGGGAAATGCCTTTCCGCAAAGGCTCTGGTGGAAGGGTGGGAGTGGCATGGGGGTGGGTGGTCTCAGAGGATGCCTGTGGTCTCGACTAGTCTCCACCAAAACAGAGACACCAACTCAGAAGTTCACATCACGCCTTTTCTCTTTGCATGTGACCCAAAAAAGACTTGCTATAAATGGAATAATTTGACTAAAACTTCACCACCTTGGAGGGTCCTACCTCCTCCTCCTCCATCCCCACTGCATCTTGCCTGTGGAGGTGGAGGCTTCACTAAGGATGTCCCAGGGGTATGACGAACATGACCAGAAGTCTCCAATATTTAGTACAGAGCGATTTAAGGTCCTTGACCACTGACAGCAGGAAGGAAGGACAAGCCACTCTTTAGGGTTGGCTGGTTGATTTAATTGGGGACTGGTGAGTTGAAGGAATAGCAGGGCTTGGGAGAGCAGAGTGCTGGCAAAAGGCAGCTGGCCAGAACCTCGGAGAAAGACACTGGGTCCCTGGGCCTTGAAGAGAGATGTGACACAGGATAGGCCACTGGGGTCAGAAATCCTGGTTCGAGGCTCAGCTCTCACCCCAAGTGGCTGGATGATCTCGGGCTATCACACTCCCTCCCCATTCTTTTCTCAGAAACATTCACTCAGTGCTCACTACAGATTGAGCATCCCTCGCTGAAAGTCTGAAATCCTGCAAGACCCAAACTTTTCCGACTACCAACATGGTGTCAGAGTGAAAAATTCCACACGGATCTCATGCGACAGGTGACGAGCCAATTGCAAGGGTTACTAAAATGAATCTGCAAAATCATCCTAAGGCTATATCCATAAGGTATCTATAAAACATAAGTAAGTTTTGTGTTTAGAATTGGATCTAACCCCCAAGGCATCTCATATGTAAGCACTCTAAAATCTAAAAAAAAAAAGAAATCTAAATCTGAAACACTTTTTGTCCCACACATTTCAGATAAGGGACACTCAACTTGCAGCACAGGTGGGGTCCACTACTGTGCCACTGCTGGTGAGCTCACAGGGACCAACACAGGAAAGCACCATGCTGGGAATGTGCGTGCCCTCCTCCCTTCTCCCGACCCAGGCACTGTTACCCCGGCACTTCTGTCTCACCTGGGTCCAGCTATGGCCTCCGCACAGCCCTTTCTACTCTACTGCATTGACATCACAGAGCATGCCTGGTCACACTACATTCTGCACCCTGAGGCAGCATGAGGATGACAGAAGACATCCAAACGGCGAGGCCAAGGTGACTGTACTCAAGGACAGTCCCCCTTGCTATGCTAGATTCCTGGAAATTGCAGCAGGAAGTAACGTGCTCCAAAGGAGATCATCCCTTTGTCACCAGATGGGAAACCTGAGTCAGCAAGGCAGAGTGCTGACGAGTTTCCCTTTGGATGCTGGGAGCCAAAGCATGGACAGACTGTGGAGGAAAACAGGAAAAGAACAGCGTATTTTAGTCTCTGTGGCCACGCACAGAGACAAGCAGCGAAGCAAAGCTGAGGTAATAAGAACTGACGCCATTCTCAGTGGAGCAGTTCCTCTCCTCACAACAGCTCCATGGCTCTCTACCTCCCAGAGGAAAATGTCCCAACAGCTTAGCTTGGTATCAAAGGCCTCTGACACCTTGTTGCATCTGTCCCACCAGGCTCATGTGTCCTCCACTAATTCCTGTGTCCACACGTGTTTCACTACCACGCTCAGCTTCCATTTCCTGGCGAGGAGTACTCTTGCCCTGCTCCTGCCTGCCACAGCCCTGGCGCAAGCTTCTGAAGCACTGGACTCGAAGCCCTAGCAAGAACAGCATCTGAGGCCAGGGAACTGTGCTTCATGACACCCTAGGACGCAGAGTGGGCTCCACCCACTGGGTGCCAGTCCCATGTCTTCTGCCCCCTGGTGTGACAACTAAAAATAGCTCCAGACATTGAGAACATCCACCTCACATAAAACAGTCCTTGTTTTATGCTCAGATCCAAGGCTCCTCTCTGTGAAACCTTCCCTGCACTCCCTCATGGGAGGACTCTATTGTGCGCATGCGCCTTCCACCCGCTGGGCACTCTGCACAGCCCCCTCTCAGACCAAAGCACCTGCAGCTGCATCATCCCCTTCCCATTAGACTGCAAGTTCCTCAAGGGCAGGGACTATGTTTTCTCTCTCTTATACGACAATACCATCCAGGGTGGACGGTCAAGAAATACTAACCTAGTTAAACCCAATGTTTAACCCAAGTCAATAATAAATACTGACCTAGTTAAACCCAGGGTTTAACTTGCTTACTGTTAACATAACTCACTTGTATTGTAGCAAAAAAGCTAAATATAGAAAAAAAAATACAAAAGTCAAAATTATGTATAATCCCATTACCTATCAGTAATTCAACAACTAGCATACTGGACATGTTCCTCCAAAAAATGTATATTAATAAAATACTTTCCTGCCTCTCCAACCTTTCTTCTATGCCTGGAGATCCCAGGCAGTGTCTTCAGCAGAGGCGGCCACTTATGGCCAGACTGACATGGCCACAGGGGCCTTGCAGCCCACCTGGTCCACCCAGTGAAAGCTCAGTCACTTTTTTGGGATGCTGTTCCTACTGCCGGCCTCCCTGCACGTACAGGAACCCACGATCACCCACAAGGCTGGCTTCCTTTGAACTGCTCAGAGGAGCTCTTCATTCCTCCACTGATCTCAACCTGTTACCTGCGAGCTCCCTCTCCCAAGCCCAGTCCAACTCTACCTCTTCAGCCCAAGTGGTCTACTTGCTCTGTTTCCCTACCTGACATCCAAGACCCGAGAAGGTGGGAGTGGTCCACTTTTCCCATCCACATTCTCCGGGAAGCTCCTACAAGCATATCCCAGCACCTCATGCACCAGCACAAACTGCAACAAGCTCTCCAAGAGGCTCACAGTCCTCCCTGCCCTGGACATGGATCGCGGCAACTGGCAACTGTCCAGCTCCTGCGAGACCCGCTTGAGACCCGCAGTAAAACAGCACTCTGAACATTGGGCAGCGTGTGGGACTCTGGGCGCAGGTACAGAGTCTCATCTCACTTGCACCGCATGTTGCCTTTCTCATTTTGGTCAGGCTATGAAACTCTTCTAAGTTTCAATCTCCTCATCTACAAAAATAAGAAATAATAGCAATGAACATTCCAAGGTTTACATGAAATGAGAAAATACGAAAGGGATCAGCAAGAGGACATCAGCAGGTAATTTTCCATCTCATCTTGCTTACATTAAACTCCCTAATTCATTTTTTAACTTACTAAGTAACAATGTAAAATCAATTTCAAAACGTAATTTTTTTTTTCAAAAAACAAACTCATCCTCACTATATACAGGGACTGTTTTATTTTCAGCTAGAAAATAAAAACGCAACGAGTGCGCCTTGCATTTCATTACCCAAAGTGTCCTGTGAATGGCGTCAGTTCCATAATTGTCAGCACTGGCAAAAATAAGCAAAAACATTAGCAATACTTGCACAGATGTACAGGTCCAAGGGGCCACAAGTTCAGCTCCCAGGCAAATGACAGGCAAATGACTCATCTCTCAGAACCATGCTGGCTGCTGGGCTTAAGTGGCCGAGTGACCCCATGCCGATGAATGTACGGCCGTGACCTCTGCCGAGCGTGACAGCAGCACATGCCCCATCCACACTACCTTTTCCTCTAAGTCCCAGGAGGCTTCATAAAACTGGCCTGGTTTCCGGACCCAAGTCCCTCATTAAAGGACGTGTGCTTAATGAAGTGTCACTGAGCTCTGTGCCCAGAGGCAGGAAGCAGCGTCCCCCGCTGCTGCGCCCGCCAAGCCGGGAAGGCGCTCCAGGAGGCCCCTCCTGGAGGGGAGCCAGCGTCCTACCTGGAAAAGAGCAGCAGGGCCAGGCCGGGACCTGACGGACAGCCGCCCACCCCACCCTGGGGCTGCGCACAACAGGTCTTTTTCTCCACACCCTGGCTCCTGTTCTGAAACCACTGCCAAGCAAGAGGCCACTGGTGCCTCAGGTTTCTGTAGTTGGTATTGTTCTTTGGGGTTTTTGTTTCTTTGTTCTTGCTGGGGGTACAGCTCAGTGACAGAACATTTGCCTAGCACATGCAATAGTCTAGGTTCGGCTCCCAGGACTGCCAAAAAACATTCCACAAACCCACCAAAGTGTGGATGGGAACAGAGACTGGCACAGACTCCAAGGGGGCAAGCGGCCATCAGGCCTGAAACATTAACAGTTCCTGTGACGCAGCCATCGTCCTCCTGGGAATCCACCGGGAAGACATGATCCGTGCACACAGACGCGCTCCATGGTGGGGCTTCTATGCCAAAGTTGAACAGGATATAAATAGCTGATAATAAAGAAGGAATTGGCTGTACAACGTAATATCACTGAACTCCTCAGCACTCCTTACAGGAATACAAGAAAGCATTCTTATATGAACGTGAATAAGAAAAGCAAGATACAGTAACCTTAACTGCATAGATGTGTATGTGTATGTGTGTATGTGTGTGTGTGTGTGTGTGTGTGTGTATACAAAATATCCTAAGTCTTCTTCCAAAATGTCTCTTATTTTTATTACTATTATTTTCCATCTTTTCATTTATTTATTTATTTATTTAGGACAGGGTCTCACGGTGCAGCTTGGACTTGTAGCGATCCTCCTGTCTCCACCTCTCTAGTGCTAAGATCGCAGGTGCGCAGCGCCACGCCCAGGGCTCTGAGGCCAGCACAGCATGTGGTACTGCGCGTCAAACCCAGGTCCTTGTGCTTGCCATGCATGTGCTTAGACTACTGAGCTCTCCCCCCAACCCCACTGCTCTCTGAACAATGGAATTAGAAGTGATCTTTCTTGTCTTTTTTTTTTTTTTTTCTCCTGGGGATCATGCTCAGAAACTTACGCTTCCCGGGCAGGCACTTCATGCTCTAGAGCTACACCCCCAGCCCTTTTCTTTTCTTTTTATCCTCTCCTTTTCCTCCCTATCTTGTTAACCACAGTGACATTTGATCCTTCACCTATCACTGGAGTGACATAAAGATGAATGGGCAGTCCCGGGCCTCAGGGAGTCCAAGTCCAGCTGCATACACACAAGCAGACCGGCACATCCACAAGGAACATTCTGGAAGCCAGGGCTGGGCTCCTAAACCAACAATTTTCCAAGCAGGAGATGCTCTGGCAGGTCTTAAAAGGATGAGCAGGGCTTTCACTGAGGAAGAAGACAAGTGCAGGGAGGCATCCTAGGAAGGGAGAATAGCGTGAGCAAACCCCAGAAACCCAACGGAGCATCGTGGTTTGGGCTACAGGTGGCTCCCTGCAGCTGGGGCAGGCAGAAGCTGGGCCAACTGGGCGTCCTCGTTCCCCAGCACACATTCTGCGAGAATCCATCCCAAGGGGAGAGAAGGTGGCAAGGCTGATGCCTGCAAAGGTAGGGAGGGAGGATCCTGCCTCCTATGGTGCTAGCTCATGGCAGATATGCAGTAAGCACGGATGGATGGATGTGTGAACGCACGGACAGATGGACAAAGAATGAGTGGTTCTGATGCAGGAAAGAGGTTAGAGTAACAACTGACAGCGAAGACTGAAGGAAACCAGTGAGCTGAGTTCTCCTAGGGAGAGGCAGGGAGGTCCATTCACACATAGGCTCTTGCGGTCTCTGAGCACTCGTAAATATCCCAGTAAAACAGAAGAAGAGTTCCTGTAAAACCATTAGCAACCAAGCCCTAGATCTCACCGCCAGGAAAGACAAGCACGTACAAATTCGGCACAGCACTGACTACATGAAAGACGAGTGTTCTCTGGAAATATTCTCCTCTCCGCCTGAGCCAAGAACAAATCCTTCAGGCTCAGCTGCCCTGACACTGTTGTTTCCTTTGTAATTGCCGGTGCTCAGAGCAGTGGGACAACTTCAAAGTTCCTCCAGCTTCCCACCCCCAAAAGAAAAAAGTAGCAATGTTTTCTTTGGTCTTCTCTGGGCCAACATGCTCCTCCCTAAAAATAAGAATTTCTAACAATCTGCAGACACAAACCCACGTGACACCTCCTCTCAGGAAGCAGTCAGGTCCACGCTGGAGGGTTCTGTCAAGCCCATTATGGAAGGGAAATAAAGACTATTTTCCCCGCAGTTCACACTAGCAAAGATGCCAACACTGTACTCTGGTGCAGGCGCATTCCTTCTCTTAGAAGGGCCACCAACCCCCACCTCATCACTCTGGTGTCTGCTTCTAGCCCGAGATGATGTGACCAAGGTTGGGCCAAGCTGGGCCTTATAGATTTTTCCCCACAGAGAGTTAGAATCAGAGATGAGATGTGCGTGAATTACTCAAAATTCAGACTGTAAAGCAGCCGCAGCGTGGCCACATCTGGGCAAACGGTTGCCAAGAGATGGATCTCTACAGAGAGAAGAAGGAACAGAGAAGCACAGCCAAGCCTTCATGCTAAGATGGATGGGCAGAAGGAGAGAAATGACAGACGCTCCACATGGGCAAAGCCAAGTCATTTTCTTAGCTCATCATGGGTTAGAACTTGAAGAGATCTTGCTCAGGTACACTTACAGAGCTGTCTGGGTTCTGACCTGTGCCTACCTCATGGTTCCACTCGCTCGGCAGTTCGAGGAGCTGCCTATCATTGTTCCCAGCAATGTTTTCTCCTGCCTGGGCTGCGTGAGCAAGTTTCCATTACTTTCAACCAACAGGGTCTCACTCAACAGTCTCAAGACTGCCCTGAGCCCTGACTTTTCTCTGTGCCCACTTCCTCACCAGGATGCCACCCCCATCCTCTGGGCCCTCACTGGGCAAACCCGGGCCACCCACATGAGCCCAGCCATGCCTGTCCCTGAACTCCAGCACCCTATCTCCAAAGCCTGCTGCTGGACATTTCCTCTTGGATCACACACCTTCACCGCAGAAGAATTTTCCTATTTTGGTGTCTCTCCAGCTCAGGGTGCGTGGGAATCACCAGGTGGGCTTGTAAAAACACCTCTGGTTGGGCCCATCCCCAGCACATGCAATTCAGCACGTCTGAGGTGAGCTGGGGAATTACAGCGCCCCTGGGACCACCCTGCGGAGCCCTCAGCTCCCCTCTGTCCATCTGGGACACCACCATCTGCCACCACTAGCCTGTCTGTCTCTTCTTTCTCTTCCTACATCAAGCAGGCTCCACCCTTTGGACTTTTCCTCCGCAGGAATCCTTCCATTTAGTCAGCCCTTCCTTTCTTACCCCTTCCACACCCCTGGCTTCTGTTTCATGCCTGGGGTCTGTGAGGTATCCTAGCCAGGCACCTTCTTTTGGTCCACTTTGCCCATCTCTGCCAGATCCAGCTGCCGGCAGTCCCGCCCTCTTCAGGCCCTCCTCCTGCTGAGGGCCTCAGAATGCCAGGAGCAAGGCTGCAACGAACTTAGCGTAAATCTGTGGATGTGGACACTGTCTCTTCTCCTGGGTAAATGCTTGGAAGGCATTGCTACAACAGACAATAAGTGTCTCTGACCTTTCTCTCATTGCTGGGACAAAATACCCAACACCCAGAATTAAGGAAGGAAAGGTTTATTTATTTAGCTCACAGTTGATAGAGGTTTCAGTCCATACTCAGCCAGGTCCAGGGCAGAGTGGTGCATGGCATAGGGTGACAGTTGATGGCGGCAGAAAACAGCAAAACGGCAAGAGCAAAAAGGGAGGAGCAGCGGTAGCAGTGCAGGCAGCAGAGACAGAGAACAAGCCTCTCTCCCTTCCTTCTCCTGCATCCGGGCTATCTGTCGCAGGCTGGGTGTTGCACCCCTATACATAATCCCAGATTTGGATCATAAATTAATCACAGCATCTAGAAGTCTGCCCCGTGACTGCATGAGGCTTTGGGGGCCAACTAGACACAAACCATGACACTGAGTATATATTCAACTTAATTTAAACTTAATTTTAAAAACTTCCCAACTTTTTTTTTTTTTTTTTTTTTTTGCCATTTTATCAACTACTGCACCATGCTGAAATCCCATCCTGCTCAACGCTTTTGAATGACTTCAACAAAATCTTAAATATGTTCTGGGCTCCTGGGCTTGACTCTCCAGGGCCTCGCAATCTGGCCCATATCTACCAACCCACAAGTCACATGCATTAACTTAGTCTTCTCCTTGTACGCTTGTTACCTCCCAAATCTCCTTGTGCCCAAGTACAGTCCTTTTCCCACCATCCTGGATGAAGAACAAAGGCCTCTTTACCCCAAAGACAGAGCATCAAAATACTTCTACAAAGACAGTCAAATTCCCCATTTTCCCACTGTTTTGCTTGAAAAGTACGACCACAATGAAACATTGCCAGTTTGCTTGAACTGTTACATAGTCTTTACTCAGCCACCCAAACAATTAGTAAGTGATAATAACTGAAGGATTTTTACACAGGACTATTTACAGTATCACACTGGCAACATGTGTCCATACACTGGGGAGGAACAGCTGTTTATCAAAGGGAAGAACAAAACACATTTCCCTCCCCCTTGTTATTTCATCTACAAATCAGTGGCTGGGAGTAGTTCTCCTAATCAAAGAAAACTAAGAGAACATGTGTCCCTATTCTTGCATGTGCTCCTTCTCAGAGGCTAGGAGAGAAAGAGATGCACTAAAATTCTGACAGGTTTCCAAAAAGGGTGTGAAGGTCATTCAGCCTTCCTTGTCCCAAATGGAATTTGGTGAAGTGTACAAAATGTCCTCTATTTGTCCATAATTCTAGTTTACGGAACCTACCATAGAGAAAAGCCTCTTCCTCTAAAACGAAACAAAACAAAACCAAACAAAACAAAACAAAAAAAAAACACACACAGTAAAGACTGTACTATTACCTATAATCACCCACACACACAAATCAGAAACAACTTAAATGTCTAACAAGTCCAGGCATGAAACTTATGTTTCCTATACTTGGGACCATTCATGCATAACAGGATTTATGTTAAATCATGTTCAACTTAGACAATGAATGAAGTCCTACAAAATATATGAACCTGTACAAAGCTGTTTCTAGTGCCATGTTAAGGGGCAAAGTGGAACACAAAATTCTTATCATGCAGAGTTGCAAATATATATTCTCACAAATTAAGTTTACAAGTTGAAAACTACTAGGAAGACTGTCCGTCATGTTATTGGAAGCTGGGGCACTATGGCGAAGTACTGATAATTTCTATTTTTACATATCTTCCAGTCAATGATTCATTTTAAAGTTGTACCTTAAAATAATGCTAGGAACTAAGCAGGGCCTGGAGGTGGGGCACTCCTACCGCAGGACTCCCAGAAGACCACCTGTTCTTGAGAGATAATCATGGGTCTGATTACAAGAACAAAAGGAAGACAGATGCAAAGGCATGGGGAGATCCTGGTTGCTGGCCAAGGGACACTGCTAAGACTCTTAGATGCAGGATCCAAAAGCAACAATGTAAGTGGTAATGGCCTCGCTACTGCACCTGACAGGATTACAGAGAGAAGGGCCAAATCCACAGCACGCTGCAAAGGCACTTTCAAGAATGGAAGAGCACAGAGTGCATTTTAAACAGCTGGTGGTAGAGGAGTAACAGCGTCTCTCCTTATGGTTCCAAAGCTACCCCAGGTCTGTTTCCTCAGTTCACCGTGACAGTTGAGGGCACAGGGCAGCCTGGTTGGAACACCTGGCTGCGCTGTGAGTGCTGGCAGTCACCAGTGTACCCATGCTGTCTCCTGGCCTCTGTGCTCCGGTTTCCTAGCCCTATACAACGGCCAAGGTCTTGGCAAAGATTCTTTTGAGAGCTTGTCTGGAGATTCTGGCAGGGGTGCACAGCTACCCGTCTACCTTGCACAGAGGAGATGGTCCTCCTTGTTCAGGGGTGTGGTCCTCCTCCTATCTGGCCAAGTATAAAAGGGATGCACATGGAGCAGTGAGGGAGGAAGGGACACCCGCCTAGCCAGCCAGGTCACCCATGACTATCAATGGGGGCGACAAATGTCACAGCCCGATTCCCCTCACATCCTAGAGGATCTTTTGATTATAGGTAACAGAAATGGACTCAAGCTATAGAAGCAATAACGAGAGGCCACCGGCACAGTGCATGGAGGACCAGGGCCTGGAGGGTCCCAGGGAAGTCAGGAAGTGTTTCTGTCACGTAGGCATTCTCTGAAGATCTCTGCTATTCCTCCTCCTCACCTGACCTACTTTCCACACTGTCATAAATTTGTTTAACACAGTTGCTTCTTTGGCATCCATGTTTAGGTATCTGAAACCCAGTTGTGCCCCGTCACCTTTGGCCTATTTAAAACTTCTCCCTGGTTGGCAGCCTGTTTGTTTCTCATTCCACTGACCCTAAATCCAACAAAGCTGCTGACCATGATTAAACCCAAGAGTGAACTACAGAGTCAGGTAAGAGAGATCCACACGCGATCTCTTCAGCCAACAACCAGTCCATAATCGCCACAGGAAAATGTAAGGACTAACCCCACAGGCCTCAATAAAGGCACAGTCCCACCAGGTGTTTCTCTCAGTGCCGCACTCTTACCAGTACCCACCCTGAGTTTCCTGCAGTCTCAGACATCCTTTGACTCCTCCTTGGCATCCCTTGCTTCTTTGGGATCTGAGGAAGTGTCTTCCATTTTGTGCATTTGGCCTTGCCTCTTCAGCGTGTCTCGCCGGACTGACACCGGCAAACCTAACTCGCCCGGAGTCAAAGATCTCCTAGAGAGGCTACCTCAGCTCACAGCTACTCTTCTCAAGAGCCTTCAAGGCCAGATGAGAAAGAAATCGCAACCCGCCTGCTCCTCATGGTGGATTGCTCTCAGTCCACAGAGCACAGCACAGCTTCTCACACCTGCTGCCCCTTCCAGTTCCTGCCCTATGACTTAGTCAGTTCAAGCTGCTATAACACAGCACTTCAGATTCAGAGTCTTAAACAGCAGAGACTCGTTTCTCCCCACTTCCAGAAGCTAGAAAGTCTGCTGGCCCAGTCAGGTTCTTCTCAGGACTCCTTTCTGGCTTGCAGACTGACGCCTTCTTGCTTTATTCTCCCATGATGCAAAGGGGCGGAGAGCAAGTTCTGCTATTTCTTCCAATAAAGACACTAACCCATCATAAGGGTCCCACTCTTATGACCGCCTTGTGAACGCCTGTACTTTCAAAAGTTCCCATTCCCACTACCGACACATTTGGAGTTAAGGCTCTACAATATGAACTGGAGTGGGGAGAACAATTTAGTCTGCACCAACTGGCTGCCTTGGAATTACGCATCTGCATTTCCAGAAGGGAAATATGATTGGTTGAGCTCGAGTTAGGTGTCTACCTCTGCTCCACCTCTACTAGCCAAGTGCAGAGGTGCATCAGCCGGGGATAAACCTGGCCTCCAGGAGCCCATCCTGATTGGCAGGTCTGTCTGTACTTTGCCATCAGAATGACAAGCCACAGAAAATCAAGTCAAGAAACATTCACTTTTTGGTTAGTGTTTTCTACAAAACGAAACACACATTGACGGTAAAGGTCATGTCTGCCTTATTAGCCATGATTTCCCAGTGACCCATCATAGAAATGGGCACCAAAACAGTGTGCATGTCGCTTTACATCGGATAAATAAGGCTGGAATTGCTAGGACAAAAGTGGAAACTGGTACTTCAAGGATATATATGGACATACCATCCCCTTCTAGGAGCCAGGGTATGCTGTTCACCGCAGAGGTACACAAGTTTATCCTCTAAGTCTTTTTTCTTTCTAATCCTTCCCAGATCAGAAAGACCACCTTCCCCAATACAATGTGCAAAATGAATGCAGGAGAAAAGAAAGCAAAAACCAGGCTGTCTCCCTTGGAGGAACTGAGACAACTGAAGACGCAAGGCAGAAATGGTCATGTGTTTTTAAAAGTTAATGACTTACATATGAAAGCATGCAAAATGTCCCCAGACAGCCGTGTAGGATGCTGATCAATAATTACTGCTAGCAGCATGTGCTTTGAGGTTGCAGAACAAAGAGTCCACATTAGCGTCAGCCACTGTGACACATGCTGCACTCCCAGCTCTCTGGGAGACTGAGACAGGGGGACTGCCAACTTGAGCCCAGCCTGGGCAACTCAGTGACTTAACAAGATACTATCTCAAAAAAAAACAAAACATAACAAAACAACATGAAGCCCTACATTACACTAAAATGGTACAGGGAAAAAAGAGTTGGCATAAAGGTGGCCAGAATAGACCCAAGGAAAGGACGAGGCATTCAGAGAGGAGTAGCAACAACTCAGAAGAGAACCAGTGAAAACAAGTGAAAAATAAGGTCATCTAGGATTAAATTATGGAGGGTCCCGAGCACACCTGCGATTTTTTTTTTTTAATGTATTTGGTACAGCGTCTCATCACACAGCTCAGACTCTTAATAATTCTCCTGTTTTCAGCCTTTCCAGCCCTAGGATTACAGGTGTGTGTCGCCACACCCAGTCCTGGTAGCCAGCTCAGTACACCCGGGGGAGGTCAAGACCAAAGCAGCATGTGGTGCCAGGGACGAACCCTGGTCCCTGTGCTTGCCTAAGCAGGCACTTAGTGTGCTGAGCTACTTCGCCAGCCCTCATACCTGCAAAATTTTATATCATATTATTAAAATGCGTGTGAGCACTAGAAAGGAAAGATGCAAGCACAGGCACTTGCATTGGCTCTGTAAGGACAAACCATGCCAAGCTTGTTTCTTCTTACAAGAGGGACGCCTGCAGGGGCCTGCAGTGTCTCAAGGTTAGGGACCCTGGTTGCTTTCCCACAGCTGCAGTAACACCAGTAGCACAGACCTGTGGCTTAAAACAGCAGACTCTCGCAGTCCTAGAGGCTACAAGTCTGAAGCCACAGCAGCAGCAGGCCTCCCTCTCCTCCCTGGCCTCTCCCTGGGTCTTGCACGGTTGCCAGCCATCCTTGGCACTGCTCCGCCCCGGAGGCATCGCTCTGCCTCTAACTCAGCTGTCACACGGTGTTCTCTTACAGGTCTCAGTCTGTGCCCAAATTTCCTTCTTCTTACAAGGACACTAGTGATTGCGACAGGGTTGGCCCCAGTCCAGTATGAACTCACCCCAACCTGATCAAAGTGCGCAAAGACCCTATTTCCAAATAAGGTCACATGTCGAGGTTCTGGGTAGACCTGAATTGTCAGGGACAGGGGATTCTATTCTACCCAGTGTAGGCACTGAGCTCCTTTCTCCCCGCTGGTTTCAGAGGCCCGGAGAGATGCTCTGCCCGGAGGCACTGTTGTGACCTGATGCAGCTGTCAAACCCACCACCCACTCAGGAGTCCCAACACTGGGACATGACAGGACCACCTGACTTCCAAAATTCCTTCCAATTTGTACACGTGGGACCCAAGCCCCATCAATTATCTCTGTCCTACTAACTTACCAGTCCAGCCCTCTTTATCCATTCCCTCCTCCAAGACACTGGTTCAACCCCTGTTACATCCAACTCAACATAGATACCCTGCTTTCCCATTCCTCTTCCTGATAAAACCTTCCCTGCTGGCTCTTGTCCAAAAGCAAAATTCTATGTTTTTATCTCAAAGCCTACCTTTAATCTGAGCTCCCAAGAGGATGCTATGCTAATTGCCATTCAAGCCCCTGGTCTTTCACACACTGCTGGCACATCCTTACCCATGCATCCGACCTCACACTGCCCGCAGTGGGTCTCTTGCCCCAAACAAGGGAATTTCAACTGCGCTTAGAAGATATTTTACTCCTCACACAGCCAGACCTGCTAGTCTGGCCCATAGCACTTCTGGGTATTCATGGTTCTCCTTGGCTACAGGTGCAAACGTGTCACTGCCCCACACTGAGGACGATCCTTTCACAGGGATCGGGCAGCAACATTCAAGCAAAGATAACACAAAGACCAAATACACAGACTCAAACAGGACTCGTACCTCTGTTTAAAATCTGATGTATCTGAATCGATGCAAGATAGCTTGGATAACTGCGCTGCTGGTTTCTGCTGGTCTACTGAAAGGAGCAGTTAATGCTTATTTTTTCCTTCTTTTTAATGCCTTATAACTTTTTTTTAAAGACCAATTTTGCAGGTTTATATCTGGTAACCTAAACAACTACTTTGAAGATAACATTATGCGGTACAACAGCCATTGTTGAATTCCTACTACTTTGTTTAATGAAATTTGATATCATTTCTGATTTTTTTTTTTTACTATTTTGTATTCTTTAAAAAATTAAAATAAAAAAATCTGGGCATATTCTTTAACCTTTCTTTCCTTTTTTTTTGAGACAAGGTCTCACTATGCAGTTCAGGCTGGTCTTAAGCTCACTTTTGTAGCCCAGGCTGGTCTCAAGCTTGCATGATCCTCCTGCCTCAGCCTCCCAAGTGCTGAGATTATAGGCATGTGCCACCACATCCAGCTTCTTTAACCTTTCTAAACTTCAGAATGCTCACCTGAGAAATAGAAATAACTCTACCTGCCCCATGGGGCTGCTGTCCAGGTTCAGTGAAACCATGTACACAAGCTGTTACTGCCACGGCTGACATAGAGCACAGATCTATGCTGATAAAGGTTTTTATTATAATAAGTAGAGCTGAAGACTATGAGAAAGAGAAGGAAGAGAGCCATGGGCAACAGAGGCTGAAGGAGAGCAGCCGGGGCTCCCAAAGTGTGCGGGTTGTTACTAAAGTCTCCCGAGCTGGATTCTGATGAACAAATTCCAGGTGAAGATGAAGCAAAGAATCAGAAGAGTAGTGGGCCTCAGAAGAGGAAGAGGGCCGGTTAAAAACGGAAACAAAGAAAGACAAAGCCCTCTAAAACAAAGCATAGAAAGTGTTCCAATAACAACATTTATTCAGAGTCTGACATTAATTCTATCTCTAATGATGACAAAAGGAGTCAAAAAAGACAAAAAGAGAAGAGAAAGAGACACAAGACAAAACCCAAGAAAAAGAATAAGCAAATGAAAAAAATCAATGATACAAGCTATAAAGTTTTGGAAAAGGAGTTTCAAAAAAATACCTGGGTTGAACAGTCAAAGATGTCAGACACCGTGGGTTTATTAATTGGTCCAGAAGCACGCTTAACGTATAAGGCTCGAGATGAGAAGCCTTTATGTTATAGCCATGTTTTGCTTCTAGAAAGTGTCACTATGGAAAAGGATATAAAACCTAGAAAGGAAATCCATGAAGAGGTGAAATTGGGGGCTGGGAAATAGCTCAGTGATCTAAGTGCCTGCCTGACAAGTGAAACGACCCAGGTTCAATCCCCAGCGCCACATGCTGTGCTGACCCCAAAAGGGCACGCTGTGCCAGCCACCAAAACCAGACATGGTGGTGCACGCCTCTAATACCAGCACTGGGAAGGCTGAGACAGGTGGATCACTATGAGTCCAAGATTCATAGTAAGACCCTGTACCAAATAAATAAATAATGTGATTTTTTGTGGGGGGGCAGGACCAGGGTTCAAACTCACGACCTTGCACTTGCCAGGAAGGCACTTGTGCCACGGAGCTATCTCCCTGGCCTCCAAATAAAATAAACAAATAAAACAAGAGGTGAAACTGGATGACTTCGGAAAGAGAACCAGGTTTATAGTGCTGATGAGAAGAGAGGCTTGCATCCTTTAACCGAGAAGAGAGACAAAACAGCGAGAATAAGATTCTAGGCCAGTTTGTGAGAGGCGGCATACAGAAAGACAAAAGGGAAAGATGACAAGTAAAAGATGTGTTTGTTACACAGGAGGAGGACAACGATAGTTTCATATGACCACCCTACGCTTGGTAGTATAAGTCTTCACGGTGCTTTTGTACTACGTTAGCAGGTTCCTTAGGAAACAGCTACTGTTTGAGATAACTAGCACTCTGTGGGTCATTTTTCTTCTTTTTGAAATAATAAGTGTACATTTTTTTTTTAAAAAGATGAAAACATTACAAGATTACAGTTAGTAAAAGGTGACCCTGTCATTATAATCCCTGATTCCTTTCCCCAAAGAAACCTCATGGTGATATCTGTTCATAGCTTCGTGTATATTTTGTAGACTAAAGCTGGCCTTGATTCTTCAAAGAAAATAGATCTGTTTGCCTTTAGGTTAGGGGGATGAGGCACAGATACTGGGTCCCTCTGGCAACTGCTGTGTACCGCAGAGGACTCCTCAGAGTGGCAGAGGTCGGTGCAGGTGGGAAAATGCTGAGCATTCACCAACTCTCCACCCCACTTTTCTTCTTTGTAACAATCAATTTTGTTGAACATCCAAGGATACAGAGAGAGTTTACAGCGCACACAACAAAAGCAACTGGAGCTAGGAGTGATGACACGTGCTGGTAATCCCAATTACTTGGGAAGAGGATACAGGAAGATCGCAAGTTCAAGGCTAGCCTAGTGAGTTGAGCGAGGCCCTAGCTCAAGGTGAAAAGAGCTGGGGCTGTAGCTCAGTATGAAGGGACTGTGTTCACCTCAGTATACTATAAGAAGAAAACAAAGAGTGAAAAGAAAAATAAATGGATTAAGCCAAGCTATCAGAGATCGTTCTGAAGTCTCCTCTACCCCTCAGCTGTGCTGTTTGGCCATTCTCCCTCCTTTCTATCCTCCTTCTCTCTTAGCTTCTCTGCACTCCATCTGCTTCTCATGTTGAGCAATACACAACCAGGTCCCCAACCTTTCCTTTTATGAATGAGAAACATGGGCTCATCCAGGGCAAGGCACCCAGCCAAGATCACAGAGCTCTTGAGTGGCAGAGCCACGATGGCATTAGGCTGTGACTATTTCCCTCTGTAACGGGCTGAAACCTGTCTGAGCCCTGGTTACTTTACTGCAAAACAGACATGCGGACACCTGGCTCCCCAGTTTGCTCTGGAAATACAGAATCTAGGGCCAGGCCAGCGGCAGAAGAGATCAGGTGCACAAGAAATGTAGTAGCCACCAGCAGCCTGTGGTAACTGCACCAAGCGGGAGGCTGAATGGGTCAGGGAACGCGTGCTCTCCTGCAGACAGTGCCTCACAGCCTGGTGGGTTCCACCCTGCTGGAATCACCTTGTGGTGCTAGGTCTTCTGATTGAAAACAGGCCATAAATTTGGATTCTGAGGCCCCATCTATCCATCTTACAATGTTGGCAGCACATTCAAATCTAAAACACCATGTCTCGGTTACTTTTCATTCATTGCTGGGACAAATACCCAACACTCAAAAGTGAAGGAAGGAAAGGTTTATTTAGCTCACAGTTTGTGGAGGTTTCGGTCCATACTTGGCTGGCTCCAGGGCAAAAGGCAGTAGTTCATGGCAGTAGAGAATAGGAAGGAGCGGCAGTTCTGGGGTCTATCAAGCCCCTCTTCCTTCCTTCCATACTGACTGCAAAGATTGGAGCTCCTTCAAAGTGGCATGGCTGTGAAGCAGTGCAGCAAAGGTGGGAACTCCTCCAAGGAAGTGGGGCTCTGCAGCTTTCTCCTCAAAGCAAAGCCCTTCACCCTTATAATTTTGAGGCTGCAAAGGGCAAGAACCTGCCAGGTGGCAGGTATCTATCACCTCCTGTGATGCTCTCAGGACATCTTTTCTACTCTGCTGTTCCTTCTCAGCAACAGAAATTCTCTCAGCTCCATCTTTGCATTCCACAGTTTTATTGGAGCTTCTTTTGTGGCCAAACTCAGGACATTTTAAATCATCCCTGCTGTGCTCTTTGCTATTGACTCTCAACATATAACTGACTAAAAGCTCCCAACAATAGCCATGTCATTCTCTCAACATTCAACTGCCTTGAGATCTCTTTTGCAAGATTAATTAGTCCACTTCGGTTAATGCAGACAAACTTTCTGCCAAGCCATAACACAAACCATCCACCATCCAACGACCAATGCAGTCCTTCAGAGCCTCGGAGCAGCTTGATTGATGCAGCCATGCCACATCGGAGGAGCTTGGATCTTCGCAGCAGCTGCCACCACTTTCTAGGAGGAACTCTGGTCTTTGCGTTCATGTGGAAGGAAGAAAGGAGCTTAACAGATATCACAGCTGCTGCCCTTCCCTCTGCTCTTCACTGTTTTCTGCTGCCATGAACTGCTGCTCTCTGCCATGTGCCATTCTACCTGGGAGCCAGCCGAGTACAGACTGAAACCTCCATGAACTATGAGCTAAACAAACATTTCCTTCCTTCCTTTTGAGGGTCAGGTATTTGTCCCAGCATAAGTAAAAAGTAAGCCACTCTAGGGCAGGCCCTAGGGTGGGGCAACATGCCCCAGGGTGTGTTTTCACCAAACTGATCCATCCAGGCTTCCGGCCTCTCAAGTTAACACAATGTCAACAGCATACACTGCAAGCCCAACAAGCACATACAGGCTGGTTTCAGCCCAGAAGTCACCATTCATGACCTTGGATCCCATAACGCAAGTGAAAGCAATTTGCAAACTGCCAAGCAGCACACTAGTGCTGAGGAAAGATTAACCCTCAGCAACTGGTGCTGTCTATCTACCTAGGGGACCTCAGAAAATTCTCCTCCTGGGATCAGAGTCTCCACCCCGAGTGACTTCACCTAGCCTCCTAGCTCCTTGCTTGGTGCCAAGCAAGCCCAACCATACCTGACCTCATCTACTCCCGCCCTGTGGCAGCAGCTCGGCTGCCTAGGCATCTGTGTCAGCAGGGGAATTTGCCCATGCCCTGCAGGGAAGCCACCTCCCCACCCAGGGCCTCATTAAGCTGGATGAGCTGCCTTGGGGAAGTGCTGAGCCCCATCATGTCTCAGAGGGCACAGTGGGGCGTGGCTGGCCCAGGACGACCTCAGACTTTGGATCCCAGCCTCTTCTGGGATAAGGCAGGTCCAGGTGGCTGAGCAGGCTAGCTGGGGCCAAGCTGGCCAAGACAGGAGACCCAAGGATAGCGCTAACCTGTTACAAAGGAAGACGGACCTGGGCATCTCCAACAGCAACTTAAATTCATCCTCTTGGGCCCGTGTGAGCAGAATTCCCCGTAATAGCTCACCAGCAATTCTGCACTCCTTGCCTGTTCTTTCCTCCAGCTGTGCACAGGAAAGCAGCTCCTGAGGGTCCTCCTTGAGCTCCTGTCCCTCAACAGCTCCTACCTACAAAGAACAGAGACCTCACAGGGCCTTCCTAACTCTAAGCATAGGATGATCTGAGCCATCAGGGAACACACCCTCAAGCAGGGGCAGCCCCTCCTTCCCTCCAGAAGCCCTAAGAAGCACATCCCTGTGCCCAAAGTGTCACAGTTCACCAGCAGTAGAGCTGGGACACTCTGAGCCCCACCCAGTGCTGTGCTAGGTGGCGATGCTGCATCTGGGGCCATCACTAACTTACTAGGTTGCATGGGGACAGCTACCCAGCCCTAGGTTATGGTTTTATCGTCTAGGAAAGAAACAACCATGTCTGGCTTATATTAATGCTGGATTAAAAAAACCCACAGAACTCTGCATGGAAAATATGGTGAAAGCAGTGACTCCCTCTGCTTCCCATGGTGATCTACACTGCCTACAACAGTGGCTCACTGCAGCTGGATGACAGTGCCACTGCTGAATGAATAAACAATGTAACACAAATCTGTCATGCAGTAGGCACTCAGGAAAGGGTTTTATATTACAGATGCTAAGGCTTTCTGTGGTCAACCAGTTGGCTTTCAAATGTTCTCCAATCCCACAGAACCCCTATGTGTTAATACAAAAAAACTATATATATATATATATATATATATATATATATATATATATACACACATACATACATACACACATATATATGCATGCATGCTTCGGTCCTGGCTTAAACCTTGGTCCTGGCTGGTTTAGGTCAGACAGCAATTTCATCCCTCCACCCCTCCCCTGGAGGAAATGGCTCGGTGTCAGGCTTCTGACCAAAAATCAGAAAAACAAGATGCTCACTAAAGACTCTACAGAAGAAGCTACTTGTCTTCCACAGGAGCTAGATTTGAGATGCCTTGTATCTGCGAGGCACAAACGAGGGATTCAAGCCTGCAGAAGCTGCTGGAAGCCATCTCTTTCATCTGTGAACTCAGCAGGCCTTAACACAAAATAGGCACCAGGAGTTGCAGAGAGACCACAGAGCCTTCTGGGTTTTTTGTTGTTGTTGTTTTTGGGTGGGGGAGACCTTCAGCCCATCCTGGGGTGGGGATGGAGAGGTATGTGGTTCCAGGGATTGAACCACGGTCCCTGCACTTGCCTAAGCAAGCGCTTTAGCCCACTGAGCTATCTCACCAGCCCTTAGCCTGCTGTTTAGATGCCAACTGTGGGTGGCTAGATTAAGGCTCGTCTGAAGCCAGTACCATTCTAGATGCCTAAGCTACGTAACCCAGCACAAGCTGTACTTTTGAAACAAAGAAATTATGCTGGGAATATAGCTCAATGGCCTGCCTGGCAAGGGCAAGATCCTGAGTTCAATCTCTGGCATAAATAGGGTAGGTAGGTAGGTAGGTAGATAGATAGATAGATAGATAGATAGATCAGTGATCTCATAATTGAGGCTTGCAACAGCATCAGAGAAGATATGCTGACTAAACCTGCCACTGAACACTACTAAACATTATGAAAGATTTTTTAAAAAAATCTTTCAGCAAGTTGCTCATCACCAATCATGAGGTGGCCTGACACACAGTGTGTCTTCCAGCCAGGCTCCTCATTGTCTACATGGTATTCTAGCCACACAGCTGTACCTGAGTCTAGGCACAAGGACAGTTCTGACAAATCCACAATCTCCTGCATCACAGCCAGCCTGGACTCTCCATGATATCAGAGGCACCGTTCTGGGTTGGTCAGAAGAAATAACAGCCTAAGGCAATGTGTGAGCTTTAACTGGACCCAAACAGAAACAAGGAAAAAATGGTCCTAAGCACCTTGCACAGAGCAGTGATTTTTATCCAGACTATATACTGGATGAAATTGAGAGCTAAGAATTGGTTTTCTCAGGTGTGGAAATGGTTTCGGACAGCGAATGGTTCTTAAGGCATGATCCACATTCCCAGGGGGATCCTAGCGCTCTTTTAAAAGATCCATGAAGTCAGGGCAACTTCAACAATATTAAGACATCTGCTTTTTCTTTCCTTTTTTAAAAATAATATACTTAATACAGGGTCTTACTGCACATATGGGACATGCAGTGATCCTCCTGTTTTCAGCCTCCCAAGCACTGGGATTATAGGTGTGAGCCACCAAACCCAGTCTCAGTTGCTGTCTCAGCAGACTCCAAGGGCAGGGCCAGCACGGCATGCAGGCGATCAAACCCCAGTCCCTGTGCCTACCTAAGCAGGCACTTTGGTCTACTGAGCTATGTGGCCAGCCCGTAAGACACCTGCTTTTACTCTATTGAATATGCATCAGTGGTGCAAAAACAGGGAAGGATGTAACTTCTCCTGCTATTTTGCTTAAAACAGGGCTCCAAACCCTACCAGTAGTTATTGATTGGTCACGATGACTCAGAAGCAAAAAGATCTCTTTTCCATTTAAAAATATCATGGATGCTACAGTAAAATCCATGCTTGAATTGATCTTGCCCCTTGAGTTCAGGTGTTCTTAATATTCTGCAGTGACATGAGAAATATACAGAAAGCTCTTCTGCTGCATACCAGAGTATGATAACCACCTTGAGGACACTCACGAATGTCACTGAGCTGTATGCTGCATGAACCCTTCCTCCACAGAACACTGCAGTTGCCAAAGAACTGACAAAGGACTTGGGAATCGGGCAAGCATTTTCTAGAAAATGAACAAATGAACCTATTACCTCCAGATAGTGTTTGTGGCTAATGATACAATTTGAGATTTTACACTAATATTAAAATTTTATTTTTATTTACTTATTTTTATGTATTTGGTATAGGGTCTCACTATGCAACTCAGATTATAGTGATCTTCCTGTTTTCAGCCTCCCCAGTGCTGCATTTACAAGTGTTTGCCACCACGCCCAGTCTCAGTGGCTAGCTCTATAAGCCCAGAAGGTGGGGCCAGGGCAGCGTGTGGTGCCAGGAACACAGGTCACTGAGCTAGCCTAAGCAGGTGCTAAGCCTGTTGAACTATCCTGCCGGTCCAAAGATTGGAATTTTAAAACATTTGCATCCACTGTTCACGAGCTTGACAGAAGCTGTAACACTTCAGACTTTTACAAGGATCAAACGAACTTCAAGGAATGAACTTTGTTTTTGCTGTTGTAAAACAAAACATGTCGACACTTAGAGAAGGTCTTCATTGAATTCAGAGAACCAAGTTTCCAAATGATTAATTCATGATGTTACAAAAGCATTACCAAATACGTGAGTAAGAGTCAAACGAAGTATAGAGCCAGTCAAATAGCTCAGCAGATTAAAGCATCTGCATAGGCAGATGCAGCAGTGGGAGTTCAATCCCCTGCATGCCATGATGGCCCTGCCCCTGGGGCACACTGAGATGGAGACTGAGACTGAACATGGTGGCACGTGCCCGTAACCCCAGCTCTTGGGAGGCTGAACACAGGAAGGTCACTACAAGTCCGATCTACATAGTGAGACCCTGTAGACCCCTACTAAATACAAAAAAAATAAATAAATAAAAAAATAAGAGTCATCCAAAGTATAATGAAGATCAACATTTATTAATAAGGTGTCTGATGTCACACTGTAATGAACCTTTTTTGAGGGGTAGAGAACTGGGGATTGAAACTGGGGCCTTTACACTGCCCTATATTCCCAGTCCTTTTTAGTTTTATTTTTTTAGATAGGGTCTTGATAAATCACTAGGTTGCTCAGGCTGGGCTTGAACATGTGATCCTCCTGCTTCAGCCTTCACAGGTGTTACATATAACATTGACATGAGTCTTACAATAGAAGGCAAAAATGCAAATGGGGACCATCAAGATAGCTCAGTGGACTAGAGCGCCTGCTTAGGCAAGCACAGGGACCAGGGTTCAATCACCAGTCTTGCGTGCTGCTCCAGCCCTGCCCCCAGGGGGCACTGAGCCAAGAATGAATCTGGGCAGTGGGGCATGCCTGTAATTCCAGCACTGGGGAGGCTGAAAACAGGGAATCACTATGAGTCAGAGCTGTGTAGTGAGACCCTGTAACAACCAGATAGACACAGGAAAGAAAGAAAGAAAGAAAGAAAGAAAGAAAGAAAGAAAGAAAGAAAGAAAGAAAGAAAGAAGAAAGAAAGCTAAGCTAAGCTTTTGTAAATAAAGAGGAGAAGAGGGGTCGAAGGGAAGGGAGGGGCACGAAAAAAAAAAGGAAGCAGCAAGACACATCATATACAGG
Source organism: Capromys pilorides (assembly GCA_004027915.1). NCBI lineage: Eukaryota > Metazoa > Chordata > Mammalia > Rodentia > Capromyidae > Capromys > Capromys pilorides. Next base: position 3,177 of record PVKN010000306.1, on the reverse strand, counting down.
TACAAATGCCCTGTGATGCATATGATTGTTATGTATATCTAAAATGTTACCAATAGATTGAGAGTTTAAAAACTCTTTAAAAATATATGAGGCCTTCTTGCTCCTTTTTTGTTGTTCTTGGAAACAGAATTACTTTTCATAAAAATGTGCTATGTAACACATAATAAATTTGTATTGTTCTTTTTAGATTAATAAGTATGTATATTGAAATGTCTGTTATTTTTGATATTTTTAATATCTTGAAAGATACAAACTACATAAAGAAAAGATGGTTGAGGTCTTTTTTTTTTTTTAAACTAAGACTGAAAAGGGGTCCAAAACCAACACATTTCAGAACCACTGGTCCAGGAGAATAATCTTGTCCTTGGGTGACATTCTGAACATTTAGCGTGCAGTGGAGCAATGTCTGCAGCCTACTTCCAGATGGTTTGGCAAAGGGAAATGCACGTGTTTACCCAGAAAGAGGGGGAGGCTGGCACGCTCGGAACTGCACAGGTACTCACGAGACTGTTCTTTTAGCCTGTCTATGAATTTCAAAGATTGTCAGATTTGGAAGTGTAATCAATGCAAAGGTTTTCGTATCAAGACTAATAAGCAATGTCAACGTGAGGGTGCACGGAAGCCAACATCGAGTCCAAGCAGAGCCCCACACAGTGAACGCAGAGCACTCGCTCAGCTGAAGCTCCGAACTCTAACTCACGATGGCAGGAAGAGCAGGGCTCAAAGCTTCTTGGACCGCAGCCTGCAGGAGAAGCCTGGAGGGCTCTTTCACGTACAGATTCTCCCACTCCACTCTCAAGGGCTCTCACTCAGGAGATCCGGAGGCCTGAGAACTTCCGCTTCTAAGAAGCTCCCGTGTAACACTGCTGGTTTCCAGATCACACTTTGAGTAGCACTGGCTTGGGGTGGTGTTCTGAGAAGTTTGGACCTTGCGCTGCACTAAATGTCCCTCAAGAAGATAGGTAGAAGTCCCAACCCCAGGACCTGTGAATGTGACCTTACACGGAAGCAGGGTCTTTGTGGATGTAATCAAGATAAGATACGGTCCTCAGGATGAGCCACAGTCCCATATGGCGGGTGTCTTTAGAACAGGAAATACGACTTAGGCCATGCACCTAAGAAGACTGCCACGTGACAACGGCAACAGAGACGAAAGTAATGCATCTATGGGCCAAGGCAGGGCAAGGAAGACTGACAACCCCAGAAACTAAGAGGCTGGCAGGGAGCAGATGCTTCACTAGAACCTCCAGATTGAGCAGGGCTCTGCCAGCTGTCCAAGCGTGGACTTCAAAGTGCCAGAACTGTGAGAGTAGGAACGTCTATTGTCTTAAGCCACGCTTCACCTTACTGTTACAACAGCCCCAAGGAACTACTACTACTGATCTAAAGATTCCGAAAGAGCTACCCCACCTGTAAGAGGGTGTCTTAGCTACTCTTCTCTCGTTGCTGGGACAAATACCCAACACTCAAGCTTAGGGAAGAAAAGGTTTATTTAGCTCACAGTTACTGGAGGTTTCACAGTTTAAAGCTGCCTGAATTACACAGCAAGACCTTGAGACTGTGGGTGCTACTGTGTCCAGGATAATCTGCTCCATACCTTCAAGGGAGGCCACCAAGCCTGGAAGGGGGTGGGGGGTAAGGAGGTGCATGCTGTCAGTTTAACGGTTTGTGCCTCTCTGGCCCCGCCCCTCACGCCCCGCCCTGGTCCTCTGGCCCCGCCCCTCAAGCCCTGCCCTGGTCCTCTGGCCCCACCCCTCAAGCTAGGTGGCGAAAGCCCCATGATTTACATGAGGTTTTGGGAGGGCAAATAGGTACAAACCATAACAAAGGGTGAAGTACAGATAAACTTGCTACCATGCTTAAAGGGGTCAGAAACAAAAACATAACAGCAAGTAGGGAGAAAACTATTTCCTGAGAATCTGTAACCAGTCTACTCACATAGGTTGACAGCCCAAGTTTACATTATCTGAGTGGCCAAATAAAAGCCTATCAGCAGGTGTGATAGCACAGCCTGTTAATTCCAGCACTCTAGAGGCTGAGGCAGGAGGCTTGCAAATTCAAACCCAGCCTCGATTACTTAGCAAGACCCTGTCTCAAAATTTAAAAATCTAGGGGCTGGGGAGATAGCTCAGCAGAATAAGTGCCTGCCTGGCAAGTGCAAGGGCCTGAGTTCAATCCCCAGTTCTGGAAAAAAAAAAAAATCTGGTGATATAGCTCAGTGTGATTCCCTACTAGGGGGCAAAGCCGGTAGGAGGCTCAGGAATTTGCTTTATATGGTTTGATAAGTGTACTAGGCAAGTCTTTGGAGGAACTCATCTATAAACCAGGCCTCAAAGAATTCCTGTAGGTAATGTTCTAAGGAACACAAGTTGCGAGTGAAAAAAAAAAAAGTTACGAAACACACAGGGAACCTTGACTGAGAGCAGCCGGGGAGAACAAGACATGGCTGAACCGTCCTTCATAATACATTTTATACGCTAGAATTATCAGGCTCAGCATACATATATTGAAAGGGATAAATGCGGATTTAAAATATACAGAGGGAGCAGACATCATATAACGCAGCCAAGCTGTGTTGGCAGACGACTAAATAGGATTTCTAAAATATAATAATTAAAATTTTAAAACCAACAGATATGTTCAGCAGCTGATTAGATATGATTGAGAAGTCAGAAATGCAGAAAACTGTTCAGAATGAGGCTAGTGAGAGAAGAAGGAATAAATATGGAGATACGAAAGGCAGAGTAAAAACACCTAACCTATCTGGCGAGTGCTAGAATGAGAGCAGAAAAGGAATGCGCTGCAGAAGCCAGGTTGCTGGCTGTGAGCAAGTCTTAAACATGAATGAAATTGTAAAATAATATTGACTCAAAGAGAGAGAGAGAGAGATCTGTAACTATGAAAGAAATGGAATCACCTAGTAGGAAAAAAAAAAAAAAAAAAAAAAACCTAGTAGGAAAAAAAAACAAAAAAGAAATGGAATCAATAGTTGATAATCCTCCCTTAGAAAAAGTAGCCGGGCGTGGTGGCACATGCCTGTAATCCCAGCACTTGGGAGGCTGAGGCAGGAGGATTGGTGTGAGTTCGACACCAGCCTGGGCTACAAAAGTGAGCTCAAGGCCAGTCTGAACGGCATAGTGAGACCCTGTCTCAAAAAAACAAAAAAAAAACAAAAAA